>JAKCPI010015846.1:0-70397 GCA_023213315.1 Euborellia annulipes | reverse complement strand
TATACACACAACTTAGAAAATTCTTGAAATAAATTATTAATCTTGTCTTTAAAATTTAATTTTTTTTTTTTAGGAATCTGTTCTTAAACTATCCGCCCTCCTAAATCTCTCAACTGAGAGTGCAGCCAGTACTACCAAAACCGCTACACAGCAACGAAATATTTGTGTTGTTTTGGGATGTATAGCAGAAAAGTTGGCTGGCCCCAGCAGCATTGCGATCCTTTCAGAAGGAACACTTAATTATTTAATAGCTAACCTTGTAAGTATAATATTTATCGTTTACTTTAATAAATAGTGAATCACATTTGGACCATGTTATGCATGAAGGAACCAAGCGCCATTGTGATTGAAATTGATATAATACCGCCATCTTGTAGGTAAAAATAAGATCTACTTTTTTATTTAAATTATTACACTGTTCACTTTTTTTGTATTAAACAAGAAAAAAAGTCATTGACATTGGGTTTGTTTACAATTGTCCAAATAAAATCGCCTTTATCTCAGATTTAGGTTAATGACGCTTGGTTGCTTCATGCATAACATAGTTCATTTAACCCTTTAATTTTTATCCAAACGACTCATAGAAGAGAAAGATATTATAATCATACAAAATATGAAATTGAAACTTTTCTTAAAAAGAGACGAAAGAGAAATTATCAATTTATATAATTGGAGGCTTACTTCTTTTAAATTCGTATGATGGAGTCCACGATAATTAAAACAAAGTATTTTACTTTATTATACAGGAATTTTATTGCCAGAAAATTCCTGTATAATAAAGTAAAATATTTTGTTTTAATTATCGTAGACTCCATCATACGAATTTAAAAGAAGTAAACCTCCAATTATATAAATTGAAACTTATCTTACATTTTTCATTAAACCTTATTCATATTCAAATAAGATAGCCCTATCATTTTTTCTACAATTATCTTTTTATTTAAAAGATTTTAAAAACCATTGGAAATATAATTTCTCTTTCTCTTTAACTTTGGTTATATATATTCATTTTAACACTTCCTTGCCTCAAATTGCTATTCTGTAATCAACTACTAAATTGAGAATAACAAATTATGTTAGTAATGATCGAGAGATTATCTAGGTGTGTAAAAACACGAACAAGCAGAAAACATCTTCCTGTGGATCATTAATACCTGGTGCTAACAAGTAAATTGTTAATGTCGCTGTAAAAACTTGGTTTACAGAATTGCATTTTTTAACGCTGATGTTATTACTTTACTATAACTTGTCTTTTTCATTTCTTATCAAATGTCAGACAGAAACACACAATTTGACCTGTTTTTATTTAATTAAAATATTTTTCTTTTTCAGCAGTCAGATATGAACCCATCAGTAACGTTATTTTCATTAATTGCTCTGGAAAAATTTGCTCAGACTAGTGAAAACAAAGTGACTATAAAGAAACGCTTAATGACAGAAAAGGACAATCCTTTACTTAGATTAGAACGATGGATTGATTCAGAAAATTATGTCGAAAAACAAGTTGGTTTTTGTGCACAATGGTGTTTAGATAACCTGTGTAAGTATATAAATATAATCATTATTAAGTTTTAAGTCTAGTGACCTTCAGGGGATGGGGAGGAAAGAGTTTAGGGAATAATTCACTGTATGTGTAAAACTTCAAAATAGCGCTAATTTAGTATAATAGGGAGTATTAACTTTATTGAAGAATTAAAATTATTGAAGGAAATATCCCACTCACCATCTTCTCTTATTCTTCAGGAGTCTCCCTTAATATTACTTTTTTTAATGTTTTGCCTTCGTATTGGTGGTATTTCTTATATCCCGTTTTGTTCCTCATTATTTTTGAAATCCAATGGCTGGATCGTTTTCTGCCCAGCTCCATTTTAAATGTAGTCCAAGAGCTGGCGACAAAAATGGGCAAGAGTTTTCTGAATGCTAATATTTTAAGAATAGGTTGCATTTTAGTGATGGAAAGAAACTCTAGAGTCAACACTTCCAGTAACGGAGCCTTTGGCGGGAATAAGACGGTAGAGTTGGGTAAGATGGTTTGCAAATATCTCGAAACTATGGAACTTTCAGCATAAATTCATCTATACAAAATAATCAAATTAAATTTCAAACAAAAATGGTCTAGACAAATCACCTAAAGTAACGGTTTGGGAGATTTAGAGGGGAAAATTTATAATCAGTAAAAAAGGAGACACGAGAAAAATATTTATTATATCTTACCAAGACAACCATCAAATTTTACCCCTCTATATCTCCCGAACCGTTCACTTCAGTGTGATTATGTACTAGATCATTTTTGTTTGGAATTTAATTTCGATTATTTTTGTATACATGAATTTTTGCGGAAGACAGCATAGTTTTCGAGATATTTGCGAAAAACCATCTTCCCGCAACTTTACCGGCCTATTTCCTCCAAAGGCCCTGGTACTGGAAGTGCTGACTCTAGAGTATCTTCCCATCACTAAAATGCAACCTATTCTCAAAATATTAGCCTTCAGAAAACTCTTGCCCATTTTCGTGGCCAGCTCTCCGACTAATTTGCATAATAATAAATTCTTGTATTGTGGAGAAACCAGAGTGTTTTATTATTTGATATTTTTTTAAAATTTTTTTGTCATATTCTTCATGCACATTGTTGTCTTATTACCGTAGCGTCTTGTGATGTCGATGTATCTAAGACGAGTTGATTGCATCTTCGGAGACTTGAGTCATGATTAATTTCAGGAGCAGTGGCTGAATGCATAATGTGTAATGAGTAATGAGGAGATCAAGGCCACACTTGTCGACGTTTCAGCCGATATTCCGGCCTTCATCAGCGACAATCTGCTGTTTGTCTCGAGCTTAGAGGGGCTCTTGCCAACTCCTGACCTTTTGTTGGTGCGAACATTCGTCAGATGACTTCTGGTTCAAACCAGAAGACGGTAATTTGCTAAGAGCCACTCTAAGCTCGAGGTAAACAGCAGATTGTCCTGATGAAGGCCGAAACGTCGACACGTTTATGAAATAAAGCGAAAAAGAAATATATTTTTTCTTTATTGCTTTCGGCTGCCTTGATCTCCTCGCTTCTCATTATACAATCAGCCACTGCTTCTGAAATTAATCATTACTCAATTCACCGAAGATGCAATCAACTCGTCTTGTTAGATACATCGACATCACAAGACGCTACGGTAAGAAGACAACGATATCAAACAATGAGAACAGACTCTGGTTCCTAAGAATGCCTGGACCCCATATATATATGTATATTAAATTAAGAACGGTTATCTTAAAAAGTCTTATATGGCCTGAGATGCCGAAAATACTGTGTGAATGTGTGTGTGAGTGTGAGTGTGAATGAGAAAAAAGTGTGTTTAAAAAAAAAAAAAAAAAAAAAAATCAAACAATAATATTAAAAAAAACCAAATAAATTTTACATTATAATTTGTTATATAATAAATTTTTGTTTTTTAGTCCTTGTAGAAGGCCGTTCATTTTCATATGAACTCGTCGATACTTCTAAAATTAATGTGATGCTCAATACTCGTGACGTGAGCGAATATCTTAAGATATCTCCAAATGGCCTCGAGGTAAAAATATTTTTCTTTTGTTCTATTTTTATAATTTAATTTTTACTCATTAAAAAGTAATTAGTTTTGATTACTATTATTTTTTCCGTTGAATTTTTTAGGCTCGCTGTGATGCATATTCCTTTGAATCAGTTCGATGTACATTTCAAGTGGACTCAGGATGTTGGTATTATGAAACTCTTGTGATTACTCCAGGAGTCATGCAAATTGGCTGGGCTACTAGAAGTAGTACATTTCTTAATCATGTAAGTTAATTTTAAATAAATTTAATGCAATAAACGTAGCTGCAATCACTCTTTTCTTTCTTCCTTTCTAAAAGATCTACTTAGCTATTTACCTCACTCTAATAAAACATATTGACGCTCTAATTAGCAAAGTGCCTAACTTCACTTTTTTTCAAAAATCATTTTTTTTGTATTTTCTGTTGAAAAATATCATTCTCCTTATGCCCTGAACTGGGTAAGAGCGTAATTCAAATTTTTCAGTTCGAAAAGTTGTCGCACGAAAAGTGTTTAACAGTGGCTCTAACAATGACAATGAAATGTTTTTTGGCTCTCCTGAAAAATAAACAAAAATGGAGTTAGGCACTTTGCTAATTAGAACGTGGATATGTAGGTGAGGTAAAAAAATAATTAATATAATATTAATTATTATTATTATTATAAAACACATGGAGATTGTTTCAATTTCATTGCGTTGTATTGATATAAATAGTTAAATATTTTCAAGATTATATATGTTTGAATCAGATATTACAAACATCTCGAATCTTTTCGGACTTTGACTAAGTCATAGAAATATATATCTAACAAAACTGTGAGTGTTATTTATTGGCGAGGCCAAACATGGTTTAAAAAGCGGCGGACATGTGAAAAATTTTTCTTTAATGTTTTTCACTTTGTTACTAACTTGCAAGGTTAACTCACATATAAGGGGAAGTGAGTTTTATTGTGTAGGTCGAGGGTACATTGATGCATTGGACAGCAAGCCTGTGCCCCGGAGATCGTGGAATCGACCCGATTCTCGCTGGCCAGGGGACATTTGGCCTCGCCAATAAATAACACTCACATCTTTGTTAGATATATATCTCTATGACTTTAAAGTCCGAATTGATATAAATAATTGAGTATTGTATTACTTCTCAAGATGACACGTTAAGTTTCGAAATACATATTAAGTATTTATATAGGTAAATGAAATTGAAACAATCATCAAGTGTTTTTTATAATAATTAATATTACATTAATTATTTTTTGCCCTCGAGGCTTGGTGTAGTGGTTAGCGTGCTAATCTCGTATACCACAAGTCGCGGGTTCGGACCCCAGGCAGTCCGATGATTTTATTTAAGCCATTTGGATACCAAATGGCTTATATAAAAATGCCTGGACCCCAAATATGTATATTAATCAATAACGGATATCGTAAAAGTCTTATAAGCTTAGGGCCTGAGTTGCCGAAAAGACTGTGTGGATGTGTCTGTGAGTGTGAGATGAGAAAAGTAAAAAAGTGTGAGTCTTAAAAAAATAAAAAAATAAATAAATATATATATATACGCCTTGGCCATAAGTATGAGGCACCCCTAAAAAGTTTGCATATCATATTTATTTCTTAAAATAAACTAAAATTTATTTTATAAATGTTAAATTAATTTAATAAAATGTTTATTAAACGCGTGATTATCTTCTTTTAAAAGACGAAATACAATAGGTGTGTAAAATATAAAATTAACGTTATTTTGTCAATTTCTTTAAATAGCGTAAACGTCTTGATACATAGGTAAAAGTTTAAAAAAGGTGTGGGATTGACTTATTTATTTAAAAAAATATCCTTTTGCTTGAAAATGCCAAAAAATTTCCATAAAAAGTGTAAAAATACAAGTGCTTCACGAACAAGGCAAGTCCCAAATAGAAATCGTCAAAATAGTGGGATATTCACGAAATAAAGTACAATCTGCACTTAAACGATTTTCAGAGACTTGTTTTCATAAAAATAAATTAAGATATGGGTCGAAAGCGTGTCACCACCAAGCTCCAAGATAGAATACCTTGTGAGAGACTCGCTAAAAAATCGGAAAAAACGTCTTCTGACCTCGCTGCAGCCTTTTTGGAGTAAAATGAAATTTCAATTAGTGCTTGAACAGTAAGAAGACGACTAGGGGAAGCAGGCATGAAAGGGTAGAAGGCCAGAAAAGCCAAGAAAAGACAAAAAAAGCGTCTAGAATGGGCTATGAATCACAATAAACATTTGACGGAAGAAAACTGGTCCCGTGTTGTCTAATCCAATGAATCCAACTTTGAAGTAAGATATTACATTCATTTAAACAAAAATAATGGTTACTTTTCATATCTATGCAATGTCTATAAAAAAAACAGTTTATATTAATTTATCTTTTTTCCCCTATTTTTTCTTGTTGGCTACCGTGAACCAGGGCTTCTTTCTGGCCTTCTACCCTTTCATGCCTGCTTCCCCTAGTCGTCTTCTTACTGTTCAAGCACTAATTGAAATTTCATTTTACTCCAAAAAGGCTGCAGCGAGGTCAGAAGACGTTTTTTCCGATTTTTTAGCGAGTCTCTCACAAAGTATTCTATCTTGGAGCTTGGTGGTGACACGCTTTCGACCCATATCTTAATTTATTTTTATGAAAACAAGTCTCTGAAAATCGTTTAAGTGCAGATTGTACTTTATTTCGTGAATATCCCACTATTTTGACGATTTCTATTTGGGACTTGCCTTGTTCGTGAATCACTTGTATTTTTACACTTTTTATGGAAATTTTTTGGCATTTTCAAGCAAAAGGATATTTTTTTAAATAAATAAGTCAATCCCACACCTTTTTTAAACTTTTACCTATGTATCAAGACGTTTAGGCTATTTAAAGAAATTGACAAAATAACGTTAATTTTATATTTTACACACCTATTGTATTTCGTCTTTTAAAAGAAGATAATCACGCGTTTAATAAACATTTTATTAAATTAATTTAACATTTATAAAATAAATTTTAATTTATTTTAAGAAATAAATATGATATGCAAACTTTTAGGGGGCCTCATACTTATGCCAAGGCTGGTATATATTAGGGTCCGACCGAAACAAGATTTTCAGCCGAAACCGAAACCGAATATTCGACCTCAACCTTAGTTTCGGCCGAAACCGTAACCGAAACCGAAACTTGTATTTCCTATAAAAATTTTTTTTTCATTTTACTTTTTTTTTTTTTTTTTTGAATTTTTTTCCCTCCCGTGAAAATCATTTTACCTTTTTTTTAGGGAGACTAAAATTTTTTTCTCCCTCAAGTGCAAATTATTTGACCTTTTTTTTTTTTTTGCATGCGAGTCTCATCCCATTTTTTCAGACTCTGGTTTCGGCCGGCCGAAAGGTTCGGCCACTTTTTTGGCCGAAACCGAAACTACGGCCGAAACCATGATTTTTGGCCGAAACTGGCCGAAACCGTAACCGAAACCGAATATTCGGTCGGTTCCTAATATATATATATACAGTATATATATTTTACATATTACAAAGTTAAGGTTATCAGTCTAAACTTAAAATGAAGGCCAATATAGGCTAACTAGAGAATACAGAATTTAACAAGATATCAATTATATATACATGTAAAGACTCAGCATGACTGAAATGTCAAATAAATTTGGTCCAAAATATTTCAAATTACTAAGGAAATCGAGTGCTTTTTAAGTGGCTACCTGCGCTATATATATATTCTTAAATCTCTACAAACTAAGATATATGAAAATATGATCTCTACTTTAATTGAAATTTATATAACTTTAAATAATTTTTAGGAGGGATATGGCATCGGCGACGATGAATATTCGCTCGCTTATGACGGCTGTCGACGTTTGATATGGCATAACGCTCGAAATGATCCTCAAACTCGACCTTGTTGGCGACCTGGTGATGTTCTTGGATGTTTACTTGATCTTCAAGTCCCTGAAATGTTATTCTATATAAATGGCGAAGCTCTTCCTCCATGCACCCGTGTTTTCGTCACCGCCAGGAGTGGATTCTTTGCTGCTGCCTCGTTTATGTCCTTCCAACAATGTCGATTTAATTTTGGAGCAGAACCGTTTCGATATCCGCCTAAGGATCGACAATTTTCTAGTTTTAACGATCATGCAACTCTTGCTCCGGAAGATAAAATAGTACTGCCAAGGTATTGATTATTAATTATTTTTATAATGAGAAATGCAGCTAAGGTTATTTATTTATTTGGTCAATTCACACAGCTGACGTTTCTGTTCCGTGTTTGAACCATCTTCCGAGCTGGCGTAAAGTCATTATGAAAGTGTCATAGTGGATTTATACATTGTTGTAAATTCTTATATAATAAATATATACACAGTGTGAGACGACCAGGTACATAAATGATCAAACACGGAACCGAAACGTCAGCTGTGTGAATTGGCCAAATAAAGAAATAACCTTAGCTGCATTTCTCATTTTTATCCTCTTATTAATTATTTTTATGTTGCCAGGTGTTATAGGATTTGTATAACTTAATGTTTCTTTTGTTATGTTACACTTATATGATGTCACACCAGATTTTTTTCTTTATTTATTTTACTTGTACAGCTGACGTCTTGGTTTTACGTCAGCTGTACAAATAAAATAAATATGTGAAGAAAAAAATATATCTGAATTTTCTCATTTTGGTGCTACTCTCTTTCTTCAAAGTCCAAAAAAGTGATTCCCGCAAAAAGGCCAGTCTATGTGAACAAACATCCCTAGTACGGAAAGGGCTGCTTGTTTAAAATTTGATATTTAAGTTAGATACTCCCTTGTAATGCAAAAAAATTATTTGTCTTATTTATTTGTATATTTTGTATTTTAAAATTATATTTTAGAAACCGCCAATGGGCCGAAAACATACGTTAAAATAAATTTTCTCTACACTTCAATAGATTTTATATAGGGGCAAATATGTTAATTATTCTTCCTCCAACAACTTCTCACCGGTGTTCCCTGAAATTTTTGTGATTTGTGTGCGCACTTTTTTTAAGTGTGTGCATTTTTTTCCAAAATAAAAATTTTATATGGATTTCATATGTACGTGCAATTTTATTTATTCTCTGCACGAAATTTTGTGCGCGCGAATATTTTTCATGTGCGCTATGTTTAAAATTTATTTTCGCCCTCACACTCTTTCTCACCCTCTATAAAACTCAAAAAAATCCCTATGCACAGGATTTGAACAGGGATCTTTTTTGTAGAAAACCGACACTCTAGCCCGCTACATCCTAGCCCCCATCCTGCAGCCATAGAAGAAGTATTTTTGCATTGAAGCTCTTATGCAGATATTACCATGGTCCTTGCTCTGCCTAATTAAAATCTATCACCCCACCACTCAATTCGACATATACATGGAACACTAGAGAGGCATAGTTTCAACAACCCTCTGTTAAGCTCACTTTCAATAGAACTGATCATTTCTAGTCTTTATTCCTATGACCTCCTACGATTTCAACAAGCTTTCTCTATTCCCAAAATCTTTAATCTTAAAATCCACTCAACTTCCCCTTATTTATATTTTTCACATTCAAAGGGCCACTGATCATCGTAAGTCTTTGGCCCCAAATATATAGGCCTATATTATATTCTGTACAGTATATATATATGCGAAGATATATATATATATATATATATATAGACCTATAATATATACAGTTTATATCTTATATTTATGTTTTGAGAGTGACCATAGATGATGGCTGAAGGAAAATGCTTAGATGTTTTCCCTTTTATAGGCAAGCTCATTTGCATTTTCATATAAAAAATGATACAAAATGTATTATTAGCCCCTCAAAACCCCTCTGGTGGTTATTTTAATTCTTCTCTTCCATTATTTCTATTTTTACTTTATTGAAATCCCATGTTTCCTACATTGTGAGTGTGCTGTCATTTTAATATTAATACTTATTCTAGGATATATTGTTTTTATTTTAATATATTTATATATACATGTTTGTTATATTCTAGGCACATCCGTTTAGAACAATTACGGAAAGTGTCAGTCCGAGAAGATTCATGTACACTTTGCTTTGACAAACGAGCAAGCGTCCGATTGATACCTTGTGGACATAAAGGATTTTGTCAGCAGTGCTGTGCTCAATTGGTGGAATGCCCAATGTGCCGAGCACCCATCCAGGAAACGATCACCGACGCCTCGTGACAATGGCAACATCGCGCACGACGGCGCTCTTCTCCCACGTCGGCTCGCGCATAGGTTCATCGTAATAATAAATATGGCCAACGTGCCAGCAAATCCTTTATTTCTATTTTTTTCATCGTTCTTTACTCTTCTCTATTATAAACGTTTATTCTATAAATTTTTTATATCATCAATCTATTTTACATACCACCTACGATATTCTTAATAGGAATGAAGTCGTGATTGTTATATTATTTTTAATAGTCTATATTTCTTGAATTTTTCTTATATTATCTATATATATATATATTTCCAAAATATATTATTAAAGCACTCATTTTTAAATAGTTATAATAACTCTAAACAGCGAACAGAAAACTATTTTCTTAATTACTTATATATTGTTAACTCTCTTATTTCAAAATTGTAATAGGTAAAATTGAATACGGCAATAAAAAAGCGAGTTATATTATTTTTATTAATGACTAACTTTTCACCGAATTTGAACTTTATCAGGTTATTACGTGAACTTTAGGAAACTTAATATACATATATATACAATACATCATATATTTGATATTTTTGGAGGTGGGTTCATCCCCCCCTACCAATTTTATAGTGATACGACATTTAGATATTCTTTTTTGATGAGGGTTTTATTTATTCGATTACTCCTCTATATACTATCACAATCTACACCATATCTTCCCCCCTACACCATATCTACCATCCCCCCCCCCTATACCTCCCCGTTGTTTACGGGATCGCAGTCTTGCTGGTCCCCAGGTCTGTATAGTAGATCAATTCCAATTTTCCTTTATCCCCATTACCTCCCGAGAATGGAACAAGTTCTATCTTCCCCAAAACCTACAATATTCAGACTTTCAAGTCTAATCTCAACAGGCAACTTCTCAGTTCCGCAGTTGAGTTCCCTTTTATGCTTCTCTCATTTTACTTTCTCTTACCTCTATATATGTTAATATATATAGAGAGAGAAAGTATTGGATTCATGTCAAAAAGTGTCTGTCTGTCTGTGTTCAATTATAAGGATGAAGAAATTAAGCTATGAGGCTGAAATTTTATATTTAAGTTAGGTTGGTTGTGTTTGTGTTTAGTTTGGGTTGACTTCGAGCCCTCAATTTGTTTACTTCCCAACTTGAGGTGTTACTATATATCTGAAGTTTGTGTGTGTGATTTTTTTTTTTTTTTTTTGAGATTTAGCAAGTGGTTCAATATCTAAAGTGATAGAAAGTAAATCACAAAGACCAGCCTGGGAGGCATTCAGTAACACCCCGACTTGGGAAATAAGAAGATTGAGACTCCAATGTCAACTCATACTAAACACAAACAGGCCTATCATACACATTCAACTTCTTCATAGATCTGAGAGACAAATTCAAATCTATGAGACATTCATTGAACAAACTTGGAGGAACCAGCAAGATTTGGAACACCGAAAGCAACTCGTCTCCACTATTACCACACTGAATTCAAAAGACACAACGGCATAGAACGTACGAATTTATATTTTTAATAAATAACACACACAGCTGAAAAAGCCGACAAAAAAAATAGTAACACAAAGCTGAATAGCATATTATAGTAGAAATCCGAAAATAGTCATAAAAAGTTGTATCAAGTAAGGTTTTTTTGTTATATTGAACAAACCTCATGTAAACGAAAACGGCTAATATTTATTGAAAAAATGATTTTGCAAATTTTTTAGCCCTGTATATAGATTATGTTTATAATTTGAATTAAGTTGACATCTAAGAAAATAGCAAACATCAAAAAAATTTATTTGAAAGACTCTAATACGATTTTTTCCTTTTAAGAGGCATCACATCTTCTCTCTTCAAAAACCAACAGTAATCACCCAACATGACTGGATCTCATCGAATTTCCATTGTTCTGATATCTTTGTGGAACCTTTCACCTTGCTTGTCACTAATAGCCCCCCAAATTCTTAGGGAAACATGTTAAATGAGAATGGAGAAAGTGAATTTTTAATGATAAATGGCAAGCAAACGTTTTTTAGGAGTCTAAAAGTTCATTAACTAGTTTGCATCCATATAATTGTCTAAATATCCTCTCACTAGCCTTTACAAAGTTTGTCATGAGTCCAAGTTTAAGAGAGGAGGCAAAAGGACATTTTTAGTATCTACAAGTGGCACATACTAGACAATTTGAGATCCCGGTTGAAATTCACTTTTTTCAGGGGAAATTTTCTTGACATAATATTCACTCACTGCACAATTGTCCCACAAACAAAGAAAACAGTTATATTTTGGAAATTCTCGTTAAAGTCCCACTAAAATTGCTCTAACTTTTACATTCCCACATAACTGCCATTTGTATCGGTTGCATTTTATTTTATCTAAAAGGATGCTCATATTTCCCTAGGTATCTTTCATTATCCGAGCTTGGAACTCATTTGTAAGTGTAGTGAGAGGATTTTTAGACAATAATATCTAATAAAATGGATGCAGACTCCTGCAAAACGTTTGCTTACCATATATCATTAAAAATTCACTTTCTCCATTCTCTTTTATCATTTTTTTCTAAGAATTTGGGGGCTTTTAGTAACGAGCAAGATGAAAGGTTTCACAAAGATATCAGACCAATGGAAATTCGATATCACGGACAATGGAAAGCAGGCATGTTGGGTGATTTCTGTGGCTTTTTGAAGATAGATGTGAAGAAGATTTAAGAGGGGCTTAAAAGGAAAAAATGGTATTCGAGTCTTTCAAATAAATTTTTTTGATGTTCGTTTTTTCTTAGATGTCAACTTAACATAAATTATAAACATAGTCTATATACAGGGCTAAAAAACTTGTAAAATCATCTTTTCAATAAATATTAGCCGTTTTCGTTTACATGGGGGGATTAAAATCAACTTGACGGGTTATTATTAAAAAATTATATTTTTAATTTGGATAAAGGACAGGTTCAACCAAAATAACATTTCAACACTCCAAAGTTTTTCAATTCATATCAATATATTTTAATAATGAAAAAATCAATTCATTAAAATTAAATATACAAATTAAACACTAGGTTATTTGTTTCAAAGGTTTTATTAATTAAAAATTAACACTTGATACGTATTTCGACAATTTCTTGTCATCATCAGAAGTGATTACATTCTGATGATGACAAGAAATTGTCGAAATAAGTATCAAGTGTTAATTTTTAATTAATAAAACCTTTGAAACAAATAACCTAGTGTTTAATTTGTATATTTAATTTTAATTTACAAAATGTTTCAACGAGAACCAACGGTCGAAAGTTTAAATCTTATTAAATCAATTCATATTGGCTCTTTTAATCAGGGATAATAATCACAATGAGGCTTAAAATAAAAATAAATATAACTGGCTGCATTCATCTCTTATTCACTTTTAGCTAATATAAGACACTTAAAAATTTTTAATTAGACTATATTTTATATCCGAAGTCATTAATTTTAATTTATTTTAGCCTTTAAAAAACTAAAATATATTGAAACTTAATAAATTCAATATATTTGAAATATACAGTATAATATGCACTATTTATTTAAAAACATTAATATTTAAATATTAAAGTGAGATTATTTGAATGTTGGAACCTTTTGAAGCTACCTAATAAATTAAATGAATTAAAATATATATATATATATATATACTGTATATTTCTTGTTCAAGTCTAAATACGTTTTTATGAATTGTTCAGGGTATTTGTACTTTTCAAATGGTCTAATTAAACATTTTAATTAAACTCGTCGCATTTCTAATTTTTCATGTCTTGGAAAATTAGAACTTCATTCAAAAATTTCCTTCTTGAGCATCATTTAATTTTTTTTTTTTTTTTCAAGTAAAATTGTTATTTAAGATTAATATTATGGTGCTTCTTAAACACAAAAATGATGTTTGGTGAAAAAGGAAATAATTTGCTAGATTATTTTGGTCATTATAATCAATAAATTACTGTCGTCATGTTATTGTTTTCCACAATCAGCTTCTATCTATTATATATATATATATATATATATGTGTGATACGGAAAGTGAAAAGGGACCTTTTCTTATCGGCGAAGTAAAATTATAGGTACGGGCATTTTAGTTGAATTGGGTTGAATTGGGTCAAAAATATCGATTTTTGAGTTCGATTGAATATGATTCTTCAATATTTCCTATACTGGTTTAGGTTTATTCGGTAATTTTAGCGATGAGAATCGGAAATAATATTACAAAATAATCGATTTAGTAACCTTAAATATAGTAAATATACAATATAAGCAGAATGGCAGCCAGGAATGAAATCATTCATCAATCTTTATACAATTTTTTATTTCGATTCCCTACGTTTCGGACGCAAGTCGCATCCTTCCTCAGGACCTATGATCAATTAGATAAATATGCTTCACAAAACTTACAATCGGTAGTCAGTATAATACAGATGGGTGTATTTTTACTTTCTCTTTTTATTAATAATATAAAATCACACTTCATGGGTGTGAAATAGACCTATTTGTATTATACTGACTATCGATTGTAAATTTTTTGAAAATATATTTAAACTTTTGTTAACTTTCATATTTGCCTAATTGATTATAGGTCCTGAGGAAGGACGCGAATGGCGTCCGAAACGTCGGCAATCGAAATTAAAAAAAAAAATTGCATAAAGATTAATTAAATTTTTGTCTGATTTCATTCCTAGCTGCCATTCTGCTTATATTTAGCAATTACACAGCCATCACCTCACTATTATTGTAAATAATTAGTTTTTCATTCTGTTTAAATGCGTTTTTCTCAAAATTCCGTTTTTTATACCTATAACTTTGAAATACTGTAACTTTTTTAGTTTTTGAGATATCATAATACCTTGGTTTTGGTTTTAAAATGTTCAGGAAATTATCCTTTACAATAAAATATCAATAACTCAATTAGTGAAATTTCCTACAAGAGGTCCCTTTTCACTTTCCGCATCACAAATATCATCAGTTGCAGGAGTCCAATGAAGGAGCTCTCTCCATTCTATTAAAATTAATAATATTTGAAGGAGTACCTCTTAGACAATGAATGGATATTATAAAAATCCAAATATTTAAAACTAAGTGAAACCTCACATAAATTAAATATTTCCATTCATAAATATGCTTCACGAAAAACCTAAACGACTCAGGAAAACTCTAAAATTTTTGTCCAAGATAATGGCAATTTTTAGGTTTTATCACAAAACACATGGTTTCAAACATATTTTCATATTTGTTTATAATGATCCAATCTCTAAACTAGCAAAATATTTCTTCTACCTCCCGAATCATTTTGTTTATATATTTATTATATACCTATATATATACAATTTTTAAATTTTCATAAAAATGATTGATGATTATTAAAATATCTAATTTCTATTTAAAAAAAAAGAAGATATTAATATATTCATTATTATCTATGTTCCTAGAACATTTTTATTTTTCTAGAATATAATCGAATTATCTCTCTCAGTAAATGATGATGATGAGAATGATAATTCCCTAGATATTTTAAAAATCTATTTCTTCTAATGAAAAAGTTAAAGCAGTTCGCTTTTATGTACATAAAAAATAATGATGGTGATTGCTTTTAAACAATGAAAATATAATTATTTCTTTTTAAAGATATCTTTTATGTTTTAAAAAATTATTTTTATAGTTAAAGCATTTAATATTATATATTATAATCTAAGATATCTATTGATATATCTTCTAAGACTTATTATGTAATATATAATTTATAAATAAATATATTTAAAAAGATATTCCAATTTTTATCTTATGATTTTTTTTTGAAATAACGGAATATATATACATATATTGTCATTCCTTTGGCCTCAGTCTGTAAAAATTATCCTAGTAATTATAAGAGCTCTGAAATTTTCTGTCATCATTCAAAAGACTATATCAATATAATTTCGTTACGAATATCCGAGGAGGACTCCAAATATTGACTACCAAAAACCAGTGCCGTAAAGGGTATGAAGCGTCTGTGGCAAGTGTCGCTAATCGCTAACTTGCACCCCCCCCCCCCCCCCATAATCCAGTGTTTCCTAAACTTTTTTTTGGCCAAGTTCTTCCTTTTTAAAGTTATTGTGCTCCCTATCAGGCTATGTCAACTTCTATGGGAGGAATTGAAATCGATTGTTCTAGACCAGCGTTTTCCAACCTTTTTTGATGTGCGGCCCACTTTTTCCGTAAAAAAAAACGCTGAGGCCCAGTATATATATATAGTCTATATATACTGTATATAATTTTTATCATTCCTTAAACATCCGCGGCCCACGGGTTGAGAACCGCTGTTGTAGACTGATTCAGTGGCCATTCGAGGCGCTAGCATTGGCGCTGTCAAATTTTAGAATAAAATTCCTCCCTGAGTTGCTGAAATCATCTCACTGGCTCTGACAGCAGGTTTCAAGCCACAGATTAATGATATATCATTTATGAATGATCATTAATCTGTGATAATACCATGCTCCACCATTCTCATTTGATCCTCTAGATTCGTTCTCCAACTCCAGCCAGCGCAATTGGTTAAAATTGTGGCCTTCATGCCAACATAAGTAAAAAAAGTTATTTAAAAATTTGTCAAAATTCCCTATACGTAGGGTTACCAAAATTTATTTTATATTCCACAAATACTTTCTCTAGTTATAATGACAGATAAATGAAATTATAAGTTAGCATTAAAAATAAAAGGAAATTGATAATAGCCTATGATTAAAAAAAAAGTACAGGAGGTGGATTTGAACTCGCGAAGTTTGGTTACGTGAGAGTGGAAAAAATATATTGATTGCTTGAAGACGAATTAGCCACTTGAGCCACGCTTTACTTAATAGCTTTATGGAAATATAAGCCATATAAGAAACATGAAATAAAAGAAATATTAAAAAAATGCTAATATTGCACATATGATATATCATTTTTAATTACTTTTTATGCTGATTAATAATTTATAATCAAAATGTTCATAGCACGCATAGTTTTCAAATTATTCAATGGACAAACGTCAGATTGTTTATGCCTTGATGTAATTAAACCAAAAACTCTATCTAACATATGATACATGTTATTAATTCTTGAATTCTCCCTGATTCCAGAGAACTAAAGCCCTTTTAATTATATGATCTAATTTGGGAGTTATTGGCGATCAAAGTTTATTCTATTTTCGACCTTAATGACATCCAACACTCTCAATTCTATATTATCGAAAAAAGCTTATTTAGCATTGTCCGATCAAAACCAAATTTTTACCAGAGATTTATAATTAAAAAATAAGTTTTTTTCTAAAGTTTAATTGAGATTGGTAAAGAAATAAATAAAATATTGACTATTTTGTAAATTGAGTTTTAGAATTTGGATCTCAGATGGAAGCCTAGACCCGGTTCATAGACGGCTCTCTTTACCCATCCGGGATCCCGAATTCTAAAACTCAATTTACAAAATAGTCAATATTTTATTTATTTCTTTACCAATCTCAATGAAACTTTAGAAAAAAACTTATTTTTTAATTATAAATCTCTGGTAAAAATTTGGTTTTGATCGGACAATGCTAAATAAGCTTTTTCGATAATATAGAATTGAGAGTGTTGGATGTCATTAAGATCGAAAATAGAATAAACTTTGATCGCCAATAACTCCCAAATTAGATCATATAATTAAAAGGGCTTTAGTTCTCTGGAATCAGGAGAATTCAAGAATTAATAACATGTATCATATGTTAGATAGAGTTTTTGGTTTAATTACATCAAGGCATAAACAATCTGACGTTTGTCCATTGAATAATTTGAAAACTATGCGTGCTCTGAACATTTTGATTATAAATTATTAATCAGCATAAAAAGTAATTAAAAATGATATATCATATGTGCAATATTAACATTTTTTTAATATTTCTTTTATTTCATGTTTCTTATATGGCTTATATTTCCATAAAGGATTTAAGTAAAGCGTGGCTCAAGTTGCTAATTCGTCGTCAAGTAATCAATATTTTTTTCCACTCTCACGTAACCAAACTTCGCGAGTTCAAATCCACCTCCTGCACTTTTTTTTTTTAAATTCCTAACTGCTTTTTATTTCTCATATGAGGGGGGCGGGGGCTAGCGTATTAATTTTTAAAAAATTTTATTCAAAATAAAATTTAATTCCCAAAAAAAATTTTTTTTTCAAATCTCTGGGGAGGGGGAGGCAATTAATTACCTTCTTTACTCCCTCCCCTTGTATCCGCCCTTGATATAGGCCTTTATTAGTTTCAGATTTTCAATATTTCGTTTTTCAGTATTTATAATAGTAATTAGTAGGGCCTACTGTGTCTGTGGAGTAATTGATCGTGAAATTTGTACTTCATTTAGAAAATATAATTTTTTTTAATGCATTTTGACTATAAGACTATATATAACAAATTTAATTAATTAATAGTTAAAATTTATATAATGATTATCAATTAAGTAATAATAAATATTCTTCATACTTTTTTTTTTAATTTTATTTTTTAATAAATTTGTATTAAAAATATGCATGGTCTTTGCAAGGGCGGATCCAGAGGTGTTTCTCGGGGGGGGGGGGTAATTTGGAGTGACTCGTCGCACAGCACACTATTTTTTCTTAATTTCAGTCAATTTTTAAAATTTTACGTGAAAAATAAATTTTTTTGCAAAAAAAGGTATTTTTTTTAAATCTCGGAGGGGGGGGGGTAATTACCCCTTTACCCCCCCCCCCCCCCTTGTATCCGCCCTTGGGTCTTTGTAACAGGAGTGAACAGGAGAATAAAATAGCAAAGGAATATGTTGGCGCCAAAAAAAAAAAATAAACTCCTCTCTGCTTTTGATCTCCGGCAAGCAGTGACGGCGCTAGCTTATTCTCAGTGGGGGGGGGGGGGGGGGGGGCAGGAGTGGGGCAAACTTGTCAACAGGGGGGCAGTCAATAAATATATAGGCTACATCAACAGAGAAAAAAAATCTGGTGTGATAGTTACACCAGATTTTTGTGTCGACCTTAGGAACTGACAGAAGTTTCAAATTCGGCCAGTTTCGGCCAAATTTCAGCCGAAACTTCGTCCTGCCCGAAACCTGAGTTTCCGAAAGATGGGATTATTTATGCTCGTACACTAAAAAAAAAACGTCGAGTGAAATTCGCACTTAAAAAACATGCGAAATGATTTTCGCAAGAGGGGAAAAATGGAAATTTTACTAAAAATAAAAGATGAATTTTACATAGGAAATTTTAAGAAAAATTTTAAAACAAGTTTCGATTTCGGTCGAAACTAAAATTGAAAGCCAAAATTCGGTTTCGGCTGAAAATTTTGTTTCGGTCGGACTCTAGTCGACGCGTATATTTAGTTTCCAACAGTATGGAACATTAGAATTCAAGATGTAAAATATATAAACATGAGAATTTGTTACTATGGCAACCATTTCTCCTAACTTTCCTATAAAGCACAAGAGTAAAGTGTGCTCCAAAAGATTCCAAGGGCAAACGGAAAATATACATTTTAAAGAGAATCTAAAAAATGTCACTCCACCAGCACTGAACCTTACCGAATTTCGTACAGGGAAATATTTTCAGTTTTGGTTGGCACACTTCCTCATTATCTCCTGAGAAGTATGAAAGGCCAGAAATGTTTCTGTAAGATATTGGCTATGCGCAGAATTTCTCAAAATCAGTATCAATTTCTTCTGAATCACTTGAGCTTGATTCATAGCTGGTGGATTTACACTTGTACTCGAAGAAGAAAATTTTTTTTTAGATTGGGGTTCAATAGTTTTTTTTTTTTTTTTTTTTTTTTTTTTTTAATTTAGGTCTCTTTCGGTATCGAAGGCCATTTAGACCCCGTCTCTATTTATATCATTTCGATTGGTAAAGTTATTCGATATTTTTTTCTTTTCGATGGCATTTTAATGGCACAAAAGAAAGATATTTAGGCTACTTGTCAAAAACTTGAGAGTAACTAAATTTATTTATTAAAATAAAGAATAAAAAAAAAATAATTTCTTTTTTACGCTGTAATAAAAATCTTAAAAAATTTGCATTTTTTTAAGGAAAAGTGAATAATTTTAGAAATTTTTTTTTATTCAATTTTCGAGGTGCTTGGGGGGGCATCCAGGGGGGCAGAGGTCCTTGCCGGGGGGGGGCGGATGCCCCCTAGCCCCCCGTAGCGCCGTCGCTGCCGGCAAGGTGATCTCCAAGGTTACTAGATCTCCGGGTATATATCAGGGAATAAACGTATATATCATTGGAAATTGGAAGTCTATCATATAAATTAGGAGGATACCTCAGGCTGATTAGTGCTGCGATCCTGTGGAGACTTTTAGAATTATAATTATAGTTTTTAAAGTTTCCACAAGAGTGCAGCACAAATCAGATATTTTATTCAATTCAAGATCAATTAATTACTCCACAGATTAGGTAGACTCTACTAACATAGGCGCCGGAACTGGGGGGGGGGGGGGCAAGGGTACATTGCCCTCCTGGCATCCTATAGGGAGGGCAGAGGGGGGCAAAATTTCTTCTTTTATTTCATTTATTTTTAAAAATGATATATTTTTACTTTTGAAAAATAAAATCTTCTAAAATTAAAAATCTGGTGTGACTGGCGCACGCACACAACTTTCTCTTACCTTCGGTAATCGAAAGTTGTGTACTGTGCTTGTCACACCAGATTTTTTGTGTCGACATGTATTTAGTTCCCGGCAGTAGGGAATATTTGAATTCAGATGTAAAATTTATAAGTATGGGAAAATATTTATATTTTGTTGCCATGGCAACCATTTCTCCTATCTTTCCTATGAAGCACAAGAGTAAAGTGTGCTTCAAACAATTTTGAGGGCAAAACGAGAATATACATTTGAAAGAGCATCTAAAAATAATTGATTTTTGAATTTTAATCAAAATCGTTAGAGCGAATTTTGAGAAAATCGAAAAAAACTGAAAAAGTACATCAGTAAAGTACTAGTATTTTGGCCGATTTTGATTAAGCTTATTTTTCCGGTCCCGGGTGGTATTTAACTTAAATATAAAATTTCAGCCTCCTAGCTCAATTCCTTCATGCTTAAAATTGAACACACACACACACACACACACACACACACAGACAGACATGTCGCGAAAACCACTTTTTGATTCAGGGGACTCAAAACGTGAAGATCCATCAAAATTTCGACATCGAATTTTTGACATGAATGAATACTTTCTCTCTATATATATTACAATAACATAGGAAGAGAAAGAAAAAAATTAAAAGAGTAAGGAATTCATTTTACTTTCTCTTACCTATGTATATATGTAATATATATATAGAGAGAAAGTATTGGATTCATGTCAAAAATTAGATGTCGAGATTTTGATGGATCTTCACGTTTTGAGGTCCCCTGAATCCAAAAAAGTGGTTTTCGCGACATGGTCTGTCTGTGTGTGTGTGGGTGTGTGTGTTCAATTTTAAGCATGAAGGAATTGAGCTACGAGGTTGAAATTTTATATTTAAGTTAAACATCTCCCGGGACCGGAAAAATAAGCTTTTAATCAAAATCGGCCAAAGAGTACTAGTACTTTACTGATGTACTTTTTCAGTTTTTTTCGATTTTCTCAAAATTTGCTCCAACGATTTTTTTTTAAATTCAAAAATCAATTATTTTTTAGATGCTCTTTAAAATGTATATTCTCATTTTGCAATTGAAATCTTCTGAAGACCACTTTACTCTTATATTTCATAGGGAAGATAGGAGAAATGGTTGCCATGGTAACAAAATATAAATATTTTCCCATACTTATAAATTTTACATCTGAATTCAAATGTTCCGTACTGTCGGGAACTAGATATATGTCGACGCAAAAAATCTGGTGTGACAAGCACAGAACACAACTTTCGATTACCGAAGGTAAGAGAAAGTTGTGTGCTGTGCGCCAGTCACACCAGATTTTTTCCAAATTTTTGATAAAATCACTAGCAAATTTTTTAAAATTTTAATTTTATTAAAATTGTGATTTTATTTAAAATTTTTAAAGTTTTATACTATTTGAACATATTAAATAATTTTAATTTTCTAAAAAAAATTTTTTTGCCCCTCCCCTGATTCAAATTCGTTCCGGCGCCCCTGCCTACTAACTACTATTATAAATACTGAAAAACGAAATTCGTAGCGCCGTAATCATCTCAAAAATTTTATATTTTCTAAAGTAAAATAAAGTTTCAAAGAATTGAATTTTAGCTAAATATTTTTCGAGATCTATATATTTGAATAAGATAATAGTATTCAAAATACCCCGATTCGGACTTAACAAGTCATAGATATATTTAACGAGACTGTGAGTGTTTTTTATTGGTGAGGCCAAACATCCCATGGCCCCCGGGAATCGAACCCAGGAGAGTTTTATTGATGCAGGTCGTTGGTCCGGTGGCTTGGTGCAATGGATAGCACGCCTATGCCCCGGAAAGGCGGAGATCCTGGGTTCGATTCCCGGGTGCCATGGGATGTTTGGCCTCACCAATAAATAACATTCACAGTCTCGTTAAATTAAATTTTATTTTGAATAAAATTTTTTAAAAATTAATACGCCAGCCCCCGCCCCCCTCATATGAGGAATAAAAAGCAGTTAGGAATTAAAAAAAAAAAAAAGTGCAGGAGGTGGATTTGAACTCGCGAAGTTTGGTTACGTGAGAGTGGAAAAAAAATATTGATTGCTTGACGACGAATTAGCCACTTGAGCCACGCTTTACTTAATTGCTTTATGGAAATATAAGCCATATAAGAAACATGAAATAAAAGAAATATTAAAAAAATGTTAATATTGCACATATGATATATCATTTTTAATTACTTTTTATGCTGATTAATAATTTATAATCAAAATGTTCATAGCACGCATAGTTTTCAAATTATTCAATGGACAAACGTCAGATTGTTTATGCCTTGATGTAATTAAACCAAAAACTCTATCTAACATATGATACATGTTATTAATTCTTGAATTCTCCCTGATTCCAGAGAACTAAAGCCCTTTTAATTATATGATCTAATTTGGGAGTTATTGGCGATCAAAGTTTATTCTATTTTCGATCTTAATGACATCCAACACTCTCAATTCTATATTATCGAAAAGCTTATTTAATTGTCCGATCAAAACCAAATTTTTACCAGAGATTTATAATTAAAAAATAGTTTTTTCTAAAGTTTCATTGAGATTGGTAAGAAATAAATAAAATATTGACTATTTTGTCGAGTTTTAGAATTCGGGATCCCGGATGGGTAAAGAGAGCCGTCTATGAACCGGGTCTAGGCTTGCCATCTGAGATCCCAAATTCTAAAACTCAATTTACAAAATAGTCAATATTTTATTTATTTCTTTACCAATCTCAATGAAACTTTAGAAAAAAACTTATTTTTTAATTATAAATCTCTGGTAAAAATTTGGTTTTGATCGGACAATGCTAAATAAGCTTTTTCGATAATATAGAATTGAGAGTGTTGGATGTCATTAAGGTCGAAAATAGAATAAACTTTGATCGCCAATAACTCCCAAATTAGATCATATAATTAAAAGAGCTTTAGTTCTCTGGAATCAGGGAGAATTCAAGAATTAATAACATGTATCATATGTTAGATAGAGTTTTTGGTTTAATTACATCAAGGCATAAACAATCTGACGTTTGTCCATTGAATAATTTGAAAACTATGCGTGCTATGAACATTTTGATTATAAATTATTAATCAGCATAAAAAGTAATTAAAAATGATATATCATATGTGCAATATTAACATTTTTTTAATATTTCTTTTATTTCATGTTTCTTATATGGCTTATATTTCCATAAAGAAATTAAGCAAAACGTGGCTCAAGAGGCTAATTCGTCGTCAAGCAATTTATATTTTTTTCCACTCTCACGTAACCAAACTTCGCGAGTTCAAATCCACCTCCTGCACTTTTTTTTTTTTTAATTCCTAACTGCTTTTTATTCCTCATATGAGGGGGGTAGGGGCTGGCGTATTAATTTTTAAAAAATTTTATTCAAAATAAAATTTAATTCCCAAAATAATAAAAACCTGGTGCAGCTCACAACTAGGTCGGCATCTTTATTTTGCGTTCCAGCCAAGTTGCGCCCGTGGCGGGCGCCTGTTTTGCCACGCCCTCGTTACGGCCCTGCAAAAAATTTTTTTTTTTATAAAACAAAACATTTACACTTTTTTCTCATTCACACTCACATTCACAGTTCTTTCGGCAACTTAGGTCATAATATATGTTTTAACGATACTCGTATGTTTAATATATCAATTGGGGGTCCAGGCATTTCTATTTAAGCCATTTGGTATCCAAATGTCTTAAATAAAATATTGGACTGCCTGGGGTCCGAACCCGCGACTTTTGGTATACGAGGTTAGTACGCTAACCCCTACACCAAGCCCCGAGGGCTTTTTTTTAACACACACTTTTCCCATTTACACTCACACATACATACAGTCTTTTCGGCAACTTAGGCCATTTAAGACTTTACTTAAGCCCGAGGGCAACTAAAAATTTTTATTATTATCTTAATTGAAATTAAAATTTTTTTTTTAGATTACATCTAAAAATAAGGAAAGTATTTTTTAAATTTCACTATAAATTAATATTTATTTAAAATAATTATAAAATTTAAACACTTACATTTGAAATTCCCGGTTGAATAGACATTTTTTTTTTTTGTCTAAAAAATAAGAGAATGTAAAAATTAATTAAATAAAATTAATGAAAGAAAATATTATTTTCTACTATTCTACTTTTTATTTATTAATATTTTTATTTGGATATTTTTTTTTAAATCATAAATTAATTTGCCATTTTTTTTTTTTTTTGCACACTTGTTTTATGTATTCCATGAATGCAGCATCCATGTATCTGTATTCTCTGGATCAAAAGCAAAACTAAAACTGATTGTTCTCAAGATGGCTGGTGAGTACTTATTACTTATTTAATTATCAAATTAATATAATTTTCTAATTGCGTGTATTTATTATTTCAGATCTAGTATATTTGCAAGAGAAAGAATTGGAGCCCACAGATGAGGGTATGTCACCATGTTTTAACTCAATTTTTACTATCTAATCACTTAATAAATGTCTAACTCAGACTCACAATATTTTAAAATTTATATTAAGACACACCGATTTATGTGAATTTTATTTATTTATTTGCTTATTAATTATAATTTTCATCTTATCTTTTTAATATCCGAATTGCATTTGACGTTTAATATTTTTACGACGTTTTTTAATCATATAATTTTTGAGACCATTTTAAAGCGGGACTTATAATTGTGATTTTTATAATTGATTTGTCATATTAAATTTAATATCAGTCGTTATTCAATTATTATTTAATGCCCTAAAATTATAATAATTACTGTTATACTATGACAAATATTTGACAGTTGAGGGAAAACAAAACTATTTTAAATTTCTATTCGGTTTTATTTTGCATTTTGGTGATTTTTTTATCATAATATAATATTACTCATGTTTTAAATAAATTTGATACTGTTCCTATTAAAACTTTCGTTTTTGTATTTACTAAACATAACTTTGAATATAAATTTAATTTTAAATTTTTAAGCTTTTCTTTTATATTATTTTATTTTCTTGTTTATTCGCAATTTATTTCAATTTAACTAAACCTATCTATTTCTATTATTCTACAATGTTGCCTTAAATTTTTACATATTTGATTACATCTTGAATTTTATTGTTTTAGACACTTGAAAGGCTTAAAGCACGACAGGGAATATTATTTGAAAATTTTTTCAATACTTATTGAAACAAAAATGGAATCGTATATTTAGAAAGATTATTAATAGTATATATATATATATATATATGAATCCTTGTTCATTGTGAGAAAGCATAGTGAGTGCCAAAGCATATTCTTGCTGTAGATGTCATGTAACATGTGATTATTTCATTGTTTTTATGAGAGAATATTGTAATCTTTAATGGAAAATTTCTAGGTTCAAACTATAAAATTTGCCATTAAAGTTTTTTCTGATTACAAAAAGAAAACAATGAAATAATCACATGTGAAAAAATCATTGGTGGGGTTTAACTTTAGCACTCTGTTTAATTATACCTTTAATGAAACAAAAATGTTTTAACTTATTAAAATAATAAGGATATATTTAATGAAAACCATCAATTTTTAAATATGTAATAACATTTTTATTTGAATAAAGGAAGAGAAACTATAAAACAAGTCCTGGCTATTGAAGTGTTTTTTTTTTAACACTCCCAATTTTTTCTCATTCACACAGTCTTTTCGGCAACTCAGGCCATATAAGACTTTGACGATAACTGTTGATTAATTAATATATATATTTGGGGTTCAGGCTTTTTTGGTATCCAAACCCCTACACTAAACCCGAGGGCTGTTGAAGTGATTAAATACAATAGAAGAGGTTTGCAGTCAATAAAAGATCCTCTATTTATTATCAAAACTCTTTATTTTTTACCTGTCATATTCATCCTTCAGGAACTTTGTTGATCACTAAATAAAGAATGTTGTTTAGAAATAGTGGCTCATTTTAATGATTGAATCCTCATCTTGCATATTATTGACCTGCGATTTCTATCTATATATACATATAATTTATATCAATAAAATCTTTAGAATATATGATGTTATTTTGGTTTCAATAATCATTCTAAAAATTTTAGATAAAAACTTTTTGTGCTTTGAGTCTAAAAAGTGTCAAAAATATTGAAAAATCATCACATATTTAAAAAATTTCACAGTCACATTTTTAGATTAATACTGTACTGTAAGATTTCTTGAGTTAAGTCGCGTTAGCTGTTTAAATTGACCTTAGTTACTTATTGAACTATTTTCCTAAAGTGTCGGATTAGGAAATGATAGTGATGGCGGTTTATTCTCGAGGTCGCAGACTTGTTGGTCCCGAATATTTGGTTGTTTGGCTTTGCTCTATTGGAAGATAGGCTGTAAATAGTAGTGTTTGTGTTTAGTTTTGGTTGACTTCAGGATATCAATTTGCCTTCTTCCCAAGTGCTTGACTATCTTTATATATATATATAAAGATAATAACCAGGTTCCATTCACCTCTGAAAAAGACACTTCTCGGTACAATTATGAAATGAAAGTTTATCTTTTGTTGTTTATTTCCAATGACTAGAGATTTGACTAAAACGTATTTTCGATTTTTTTTGATTAGGTGTTGAAATCTTGGAATGAAACAATATATATGCAATAATAAATAGTGATTAGATTGGCATTTGAAATTCATATTATTTTAAGGAGAGCTTTGCTATTTTTGACTAATTAATGGGCGCTTTATTTACCCTGCCATTTTATTAGATTATTTTTCTTTGCCTATCCAATGAAATTTGTTGTTTTCATCTTTTTTTAAAGTCTGAATAATATTTAATTATTACACTCCATTTTTCTTTTGCGTTAAGTGATGAATAGTGAATAAAACAAGAGTGTAGAAAAATATCTTAATTAATTAAAGATATTTTTCTACACTCTGTTGTTTTATTCACTATTCATCATTTAATTATTAATAAGAGATAAAACCAGCTTTCTTTTAGATGCTACTCGGAGAATATTCCAGCTAACAGCTATTGAATTGAGATGATAAAATATTGGAGAGCCAGTTATTCACACGATCGATCAGGAATATCCATTTGGATTTCCAAATATATTTTGATTTCTAATCTACAAATTTTTGTTTTTAAGATGCCTCCAATGTGAAGTTACCAATAAAGTGAATTGACCTAAAAGAAAAGCTCCGCTTTTTTCCAAACACAGGGCACATGATTATTTTAAGTTTATTTTTTCTAAATATGATTTCAAAATTTAACTTGAGAGTAACATTTTAATTATTTCCCAATCTTAAGTAATATGTATGGTCTTTTAATATACGACTTATTCCTTCTTTCATTATGTATATATTAGTATATATAATTATATTTTATATATAAGGTCTCCGCAACTGAATCCATGTTATTAAGATCTCATTGACCAACTGGACACAGTGGCGTAACTATAAACTGGAGGGCCCGACGCAAACTTCATTCACTTAGAGATCACCTTATCGCTCTAGTCGTGCGAGTAGTTAATTCAATATTTTCAACGCCCTAGTTACTCCATTCACTTGACTTATCCCTTGAAATTCTGCTTGCACACATGATGCATATAGATTGACCAACGTTTGACACCAATCGGCTTAAACAAAGTAGTACTTATTATTAGGGGAATTTTGAATTTTAGACCACATTTTTGTATTAATTATTTATTAAAAATATAAATACTGCTCAACGTTTCGACTTCTTATTCTGCATCTCGAAACGTACGGTATTTATACCGGGTGGGCCTTAGTGCGTGGACGGAAGATTGTGGGCTTATTAACGGACATTTTTAAAGTTTGTTGATCGTATATAATGTGGGGCCTTTAGGGCTACAAATTAAAAATATTTTTGTTCCAATTGCACTTTTTATACAGGGTGACCCATATCAAAGTTATGTTTTTTAAATGGAACGCCCTATATATTATTGCATATTTGGATTCTACGGCCAATTTTAGTATGACTTTATTTCATGCAATGTATTCCAAACCAAACCGTTTAGCTGCAAATCGGGTTTTTGTGAAAAAACTACTGTCTGAAAAAAATTGAATATCTCGCGAACCATAATACCTAGGGGGCTGTTCTTTTGTGATCTTACTAATCCTGAAATGTACTAATATGGGCCAGATGGGTAACCCGGAATTATTCTTATGTTGGGAGATATGGCTATGCCAATTTGGAAAATTTCAAACATGGATAACTTTATTTTTCAAATGGAACATGGTACTTTTTTGATGCCAAGGGACGTGAAATTTAATTCTCTTTCTAATGACATAAGGTTGTCTATATCTATCTTTGGTAGTTTTCTTTTTATTCCAAAATATCTGATAACGAAAAAAAAAATACATTTATTATAGATAAAACCATTTAAAAAAAAAATTTTAACTCAAACAAAATTGTAATAAATGGACAAATTATGCTAAATATTCGAAAATGTATTTAAATTTCCTTTAAAATCATTTATTTGAACTTCCCGAAAAAGAAATTAGGGTTATGTTTAGGTTAGGAGGTGCGCCATCTTGTAGAAAAATCATAACTAATTTTAGCAAGCGGGGCTTCTTCTAGGAGTTCAAATAAATGATTTTAAAGGAAATTTAAATACATTTTCGAATATTTAGCATAATTTGTCCATTTATTACAATTTTGTTTGAGTTTAAATTTTTTTTTAATGGTTTTATCTATAATAAATGTATTTTTTTTTTCGTTATCAGATATTTTGGAATAAAAGAAAACTACCAAAGATAGATATAGACAACCTTATGTCATTAGAAAAAGAATTAAATTTCACGTCCCTTGGCATCAAAAAGTACCATGTTCCATTTGAAAAATAAGTTATCCATGTTTGAAATTTTCCAAATTGGCATAGCCATATCTCCCAACATAAGAATAATTCCGGGTTACCCATCTGGCCCATATTAGTACATTTCAGGATTAGTAAGATCACTAAAGAACAGCCCCCTAGGTATTATGGTTCGCGAGATATTCAATTTTTTCAGACAGTAGTTTTTTCACAAAAACCCGATTTGCAGCTAAACGGTTTGGTTTGGAATACATTGCATGAAATAAAGTCATACTAAAATTGGCCGTAGAATCCAAATATGCAATAATATATAGGGCGTTCCATTTAAAAAACATAACTTTGATATGGGTCACCCTGTATAAAAAGTGCAATTGGAACAAAAATATTTTTAATTTGTAGCCCTAAAGGCCCCACATTATATCGATCAACAAACTTTAAAATGTCCGTTAATAAGCCCACAATCTTCCGTCCACCCAGCCCCCGGTATATAGGTCTATATATTTTTAATAAATAATTAATACAAAAATGTGGTTTATAATTAAAAATTCCCCTAATAATAATAATTCAAACCACAAAAAAAGACATTAGTGATAAATATAACCTAACAAAGTAGTACTTCTTTTGAAGCAAAAATTGAAATATTTCTTCAATTCTTATTCTTCAAAGAAATTACCCACATTCGTCGTTTAAATAACTTTTCTTTGGTAAAATTTTTTATATCATGAGATATTTGTTAAAATATATTTTTACTTTCTCTTACCTCTATATATATGTTAATATATATAGAGAGAGAAAGTATTGGATTCATGTCAAAAATTCGATGTCGAGATTTTGATGGATATACACGTTTTGAGAGGAGGATTAATTATTTTTGTTGGGGGGGGGTTTTTTTTTTTTTTTTTTTTTTTTTTTTTAGGGTTTTTGGGGGGTTTTTGGCCCTTTTTACCCCTCTTTTTTTTTTAAATTATTTGGTTTAAAATAAAAATAAAATAAAAAAACCCAAAAAACATTTTTTTTATATTTTTTTATTTTTTATTATTTTGAGTTTTTGTGGGGGGGGGGGGGGGGCCCCCCCCCCCCCCCCCCTTTAATCCGCCCCTGGTTTTGAGGTTCCCTAAAAAAAGTGGTTTTCGCGACATGGTCTGTCTCTCTCTCTCTGTGTGTGTGTATGTGTGTGTCTGTCTGTGAACAAAATATCTCAAGAACGAAAAGAGCTAGGAGGTTGAAATTTTATATTTAAGTTAGCCACCCCCATGGGACGTGACACGAAGCTTTTGAACAAAATCGGCCAAATAGTACTAGTACTTTACTGATGTACTTTTTCAGTTTTTTTCGATTTTCTCAAAATTCGCTCCAACGATTTTTTTTTAAATTCAAAAATCAATTATTTTTTAGATTCTCTTTAAAATGTATATTCTCATTTTGTCATTGAAATCTTCTGAAGACCACTTTACTCTTGTACTCCATAGAAAAGATAGGAGAAATGGTTGCCATGGTAACAAAATATAAATATTTTCCCATACTTATAAATTTTACATCTTGAAAATCGAATGTACCGTACTGTCGGAAACTAAATATATGTCGACACAAAAAATCTGGTGTGACAAGCACAGTACACAACTTTCGATTACCGAAGGTAAGAGAAAGTTGTGTGCTGTGCGCCAGTCACACCAGATTTTTTGGTATTTGTTTGAAGTCTAAAACAGGATTTCTACTAAGAGCCAACTGATCATTATTTTTGTTGGATAGAGAACTCAGGAGCGTATTTCCGAAGAGGCGAACTAGGCTCTCGCCTGGGGCGGCAAATTATGAAAAAAACTAATTATTTATATACAAATAAATTTAATATAAACCCCATTCACCTCAAGACTAACTGAAAAATATATGATGTTGAAAAGGTATAGATAGATAGGCAGGAGACGTCCACCGGCATTTTAGTGTTTCTTTTCTGTGTTGGAGTGGTTGAAGGGGTGGGGGCGGCAAGAGCCCACTGCCTAGGGGAGGCAAATGCCTAAATCCACCCCTGAGAGAACTTAGATTTAGAGATTTACATAGTTATCTAAATATTTTTTAAAATCTCGGCATCTGAGGCCATATAGACTATTCAATTACAATTTTTTCACTCTTAAATGATCCAAGCACTCAATTGATTGAAATAAATTTACCGCCTGGGATCCGAACCCGCACCCCTTTTCTTTTAATGGTTAAACAAATATATATTCAGTAAATAAAAAAGATCGACTCTAATTTGTTTTGCTGTGGATCCATGGTCAGGAGGGAATTCAATCCAAGGAGTAAGAAAAGCTAAGAGCCCTGAGTGTCTAAGAAGAGCGCAGCCGCCGCCTAACGTTAATCAGGAAACAGACCAGCCAGATGCCTAGACATTTATATATCACACTAAAGCGTCTGTCTCAGTCAGAAAACATCCGCCAACCACCTTAGCTCTTTCGTTTCAAAAATATCTAATTTGATTTATCGCAACTTGGCTCAATAATAAAATTTTTTTCAAGTTAAATTAACTGGTGTGACAAACATCACACAAATTCTTGCTATACCAATTTAGTTACCGCCATCTCTATATAAATTTATATTTTATTTTGCATTTTTTTGCATTTACAATTTCTTTAGCTAATTTTTTTTCATCTCAGCTGAGAATGAATCTTCTTTTACATTACCACCTTTGTATTTGTACAGTGAAGGACAATATTAAGTCCCACCCATGCGTTTTCTACTTGTGATTATTTCATTGTTTTTAAACAAATTTTATAATTTTTTTAATGGAAACTTTCAAGGTTCAAACCTAGAAAATTTCATTTTCTTTTATAAAAAAAAATGAAATAATCACAAGTAATAAACGCATGGGTGGGACTAAATATTGTCCCTCACTGTACATGAAATCTATATTAGGAAAATCCAAATGATAATTTGGGGAACACGGCCTCGGAGAGTAATTCCTGTGAATGTATATTTTAGAAATATTTACGAATTCAGGCAGAATTTTCACTTGGTTAAGTGCGATTGTCTTAATTACTCTTTTTCTTTGGAAGATCCTTTATTCTGATATTGTAGCATTGCAATAATGTCTCTTATTTCTTATGAGCAATCACTATCTTCAAATGGCTTAAGCCTTAATTTTTATAGTAGTTTGAACAAATTTTGGAAACATCTAAATAGAACAGAATAATGTCTTTCAACTGTAGCATAGCACCATCAATGGTATTAGTCATTAATCTTTTGAATGGATTTTATAAAAAACAAGCAACGAATTTTTTCTCGTGTGGCGCCCGCGGAACCAAAATTTATTTTTTATTTTTCCCTTTTTGCCGCCCTCTCCAGGTTGCCGCCCTAGGCGGCCGCCTAGTTTGCCTAGTGGATTTTTTTTTTTTTTTTTTTTTTTTATATTTATTTAATAAAAATTTTTTTTTTTTATAAATTTAAATGGGTTTTTACCCCCCAATTTTTTTAAAAAATACCCACCTTAATAAATTTAAACCCCCCCCCTTCTCCTCCAAAATTTTTTTATATCAAGGAAATTATTTTTCTCTATTTTATTTTTAATTAAAAAAAACGCGCCGCCACCTGCATAGAATCATGTTCCTTTGAATTTATATTCAGTTCATGACCTACGGGATTTTTATTTTTTAATTCCAATTTTAAGGGCTACTTTATATTCGATGATAGCAATATGGCTGTATGTAGAAGTCGAAAGAAAAATAGTCGAGAAAGGAGAAATCAACAGAATTATTTATTTTCTTAATTATCCAAATGTTAGAAATCATCAATTGAGAAACCATTTGACAGACTTAGGATTTGATCAAATTTCTTTGTTCTTATATTGTTGATTATTATTAATTCTGGCTCTTAGTAAAGAGGTAGAGGTCTCGCTCCATATTCTAAAAGTCAGTAAGTAGTTCACTCCCCAAAGAGATAGAAATTTATTTAAATTATATTTGAGTAAGATGTATAGCTGAGTAGATCTTATAGTAAGAAATGAAGAAAAGAGCAATTGCAGCTAGTTTTATTTCATTTATTAAGGCACTTCAAGCCGCCGTTTCGGTCAGATATACGACCATCTTCAGGACTGAAGTGTGTCTACAAAATTCCTCAAAAAGTTGAATGGAAAAATTGTGTAAAAGTTTTCTTGTCATTAAATAAGGACCAAAGGCTCAAATCTAACCTTGACTCGCATAGCCTTTGTTCCTTATTTAATAGGCAAGAAAACTTTTATATTATTGTTTCATTCAACTTTAGGTGAGAGAGCGGGCAGCCAGGAAGTAAGCCTCTACGAAATGAAACTCAAGAGTAGTAGACAGTTTCGGCTATAATTAAATATCGCCATCTCGAAAATGGACTCGAGTAAATAAATTCCGATGGCGATATTTAATTATAGCCGAAACTGTCTCCACTACTCTTGAATTTCATTTCGTAGAGGCTTACTTCCTGGCTGCTCGCTCTCTCACCTATTGTTGAAATACAACAGCCACTTCACTTCGTATCATTCAACTTTTTGAGGAGTTTTGTTGACACACTTCAGCCCTGAAGATGGTCGTATATCTGACCGAAACGTCGGCTTGAAGGGCTTCAATAAACGAAATAAATCAAGCTGCAATTGCTCTTTTCTTCATACCTTACTATAAATTATATTTGTTCCAAATTATAAATACTTTCTCACTATATATTTCTTATACGGACCCTGTTACGCATTAGTGAGTCAAGCGCCAACATTAAAATTTTTTGTTTTCATTGGATTATATATAATTTTTTTTGTTAATTATGCAAGTAACATTAAATATAAATTTTTTTAGTACATATTTCATAAAAAATACTATTAGTCTAATTATAGCATTTGAAACAATATTCCGTGCTTATTTTTAATTTTTTGGCGCTTGACACACTAATGCATAACAGGGTCCATTTAAGCCATTTGGTATGCGCTCTAAACATTGACTACAAAATAAAATAAGAAAATTGTTTATTTTTCACCTAGGTGCTCTTTTCCTTTTTTTTACTTTCTCTTACCTAAGTATATATGGGGCATTCCACGCCAACTCGACCACTTTTGAACCCGACCATTTTTGATTTGGCTGAAACTTTGTCATCTTTTTATACCCTATTGAAAACGTGTTTGAGAATTTTTTCAGATTTTACGACCCAGCCAAAAAAAAGTTATAGCATTTTCAAAAAACATCGATTTTTTTTTTTAAATAACCGTAAAACTGTCAAAAATTAACTTATCGGGACGATTTTTTTTTTGAAATTTTTGTCTTTAAATGTACTTTTCAGAAAAAAATATGACAAAATTTTACAGATTCATCTTGAACGTTTTTTTTGACATTTTCGTAAAAAAACAAAAATTTCGGGATGAATGACACTTTTTTTTTAATTTTTTTTTTTTATAAAAAACTTTGATTTTTTCTACAAATGCTCTGAAAATTTCAGAGTGGGATTATTTCGCGTTCTATTTTTTTTTATTTTTGAAAAAAAAAAATATTTTTCTCCGCTTATTTATCATGATGGTGCTCTTAAATTCTTCCAGGATTGACTGAGATTCTAGAAAATTGAAGAAAAATAATAATAATAATAGTTAGGGGTGATGAAAATCGAGAAAATTCCATTTATCCTGAAAAATTAGAAATTAGTTGTGTATTCAACTACTGAAGTATTTGAAGCGTCAAGTAAAAGCTTAGAAACATGGGCGTAACTAGGGGGGTGCCGGGGGCCTGGCAGAAAGCTCCTTGCCCCAAGAAAAATAGAGAAAATATGGGGCTTTCCAGGCCCACCGGAGGATGGCTGGTCCCATGGCCCCCCTTTAATTTTTCTTGGGGCAAGGAGCTTTCTGGGGAGGACCAGGCCCCCGGCACCCCCCTAGTTACGCCCATGTTTCTAAGCTTTTACTTGACGCTTCAAATACTTCAGTAGTTGAATACACAACTAATTTCTAATTTTTCAGGATAAATGGAATTTTCTCGATTTTCATCACCCCTAACTATTATTATTATTATTTTTCTTCAATTTTCTAGAATCTCAGTCAATCCTGGAAGAATTTAAGAGCACCATCATGATAAATAAGCGGAGAAAAAATTTTTTTTTTTTTTCAAAAATAAAAAAAAATAGAACGCGAAATAATCCCACTCTGAAATTTTCAGAGCATTTGTAGAAAAAATCAAAGTTTTTTATAAAAAAAAAAATTAAAAAAAAAGTGTCATTCATCCCGAAATTTTTGTTTTTTTACGAAAATGTCAAAAAAAACGTTCAAGATGAATCTGTAAAATTTTGTCATATTTTTTTCTGAAAAGTACATTTAAAGACAAAAATTTCAAAAAAAAAATCGTCCCGATAAGTTAATTTTTGACAGTTTTACGGTTATTTAAAAAAAAAATCGATGTTTTTTGAAAATGCTATAACTTTTTTTTGGCTGGGTCGAAAAATCTGAAAAAATTCTCAAACATGTTTTCAATAGGGTATAAAAAGATGACAAAGTTTCAGCCAAATCAAAAATGGTCGGGTTCAAAAGTGGTCGAGTTGGCGTGGAATGCCCCATATATATACCTATAGGGAGAGAAAGTATTGGATTCATGTCAAAAATTCCATGTCGAGATTTTGATGGATATACCACGTTTTGAGGTCCCCTGAATAACAAAAAAATGTGGTTTTCGCGACATGGTCTGTCTCTGTGTGTGTGTGTGTGTGGGGGGGGGTGGGTGGGTGTGTGTTCAATTTTAAGCATGAAGGAATTGAACTATCAGGCTGAAATTTTATATATAAGTTAAACACACCCCGGGAGTGTGAAAATCGGCCAAAGAGTACTAGTACTTTACTGGTGTAGTTTTTCAGTTTTTTTCGAATTTCCCAAAATTTGCTCCTACAATAAAATCGAAACATTGCTCCAAAAGTGTTTGTCTAGAAATAAATAAATAAATCATTTTAATTTTTTCTCTAATCCATATTTATTTCGATTCATTAATAATGTTGGATTATTTCTGAAATTGTCAAAATAATTTCCATTTTAGTCACGTTGTTATTCCACTCTTCTCCTCTCTCTATTGCATTCACTAATTTCATTAACATCACAATGACTTGTACTTAAACATTTGCACATGAATCGACCGCAAGTCGTCTCATCCTTTCAATAAACCCCCATGCTTATCATTATTAACCACCATTTGCACTCTCCTCTTCTGCTTTCGTGCCCACAATAAACCTTCACTATTCACCTAGCTTAATATCCTGGACCATATTTACTAAGTTAATTCCTTTAATTAAATATTTTTTATATTATTATTTTTTTTCAAAAAAAAAAAAAAAAAAACAATATATTATATTTTTTTTATTTTCTCTTGGGAAGTTGAAATTTTATATTGAAGTTAGATATACTAGTACTTTACTTATAAATTTTTTTAGTCTCTGATTTTCTCAAAATTCGCTTTAACGAGTACTTAGTCCATTTAGAGGTTTATTGTATACATATAAATTTATTTGAATAATATACCGATGTCTAACGGGAGACGTTCAACACTCAGATTCCTCGGTGACACTCATACCATTTTGATTGATTATAAATTTTATTTCAAAGTTGTTTATAGCTGTGTGTTTAATTATATTGGTCAAAAATACTAAAGAGAAATGCAGCTTTGGCTTTTTCTTTTTTATTAATCTCAGCACTCACGGTGACGTTTCGATTCCGGTGGGGGTCATAGGTCATCTTCAGAGCTGTAATATACAAACGATTTTTACAAAAAAAAAAAAAAAAAAAAAATCTTGTCGTTTTTATAAATTAACAGTTTAGTTGAATTTAACTTAAAAAATTTGGCGTAAATGTTTGCCATGGTAACAAAGTATAAATATTTTTACCATACTTAGAAATTTTACATCTTGAAAATCGAATGTACCGTACCATGGGCGTACCCAGGATCAAATCTAGGGGGGGGGGGCAGATCATGGTCGTCCAGATTGTGACATAGCTATTTTTTATATAGAGGGGAAAAGCCTTCGAATTAAAGGCATAAAAACCCTCGAGTCCTAACAAAAAAAACATTCCCCGTCGCCATACACCAATTTTGTTTCGTTTCATCACTTTATAAACATTTAATTTTTTTTTTTGCTTCTAGGGGGAGGCAGCTGCCCCCCCTGCCCCTCGCTGGGTACGCCCATGTACTGTACTGTCGGAAACTAAATACATGTCAACACGAAAAATCTGGTATGTCAAGCACAGAACACAATTTTTTCCATAGAAGTTGTGTGCTGTGCGACCGGTCACACCAGATTTTTTTTTGTAAAAATCGTTTGTATATAACAGCTCTGAAAATCACACCTAACGGGACCGAAACGTCAGCCTTAGTGCTGAGATTAATAAAAAAGAAAAAACCATAGCTGCATTTCTCTCTATTAATTTTTACCAATATAAATTTTATATCTTAAGTTCTGATACTAGCGGAAACTCAATATACTCTTATACTGCAATAAAAAAAGGCAAAATTTTTTTAAATTTCTCTCCCTCTCACTTTGAAAAAAGTATTATCAATGTCCCTGCTAATAAATACCCTTTCTTAATTTGAAAGTTTTGCCATTCTGGCTTTCTTCATGCCATTTAGTAAATTGACAATAATTAACATTTACGTAAAATGATTTGCGTAAGATCGTTAGATCTTCAATTCATGATTAAATCAACCTTATGTCATGATGTGGAATCAAAATTGATGGAAGTTAAGATTTGTCAATCTCTTTTCTGTCTTCGATCCCTTTAATTTTCTTAATACAATCTAGTTGTTTGGTCAATTATTTGACAAATTCAACCAATTATCAGCCAATCATTATATTTTACTTCCTCTTACCTATATATATATAGGAAAAAAGTTGGTTTCGTGTCAAAAATTCGATATCGAGATTGTAATACACGTTTTGAGCAAAAAAGTGGTTTTTGCAACATGGTCTGTCTGTGTACAATTTTAAGCATGAAGGAATTGAGCTAGGAGGTTGCAATTTTATATTTTATGTTAGCGAGGCGAATAGCTGAATCAATATGTAGTAGAAAATAGAAAATAAAAGGTCGAGCAGCTATGATAATTTCTTTATTTGAGAACCCACAGCGACGTTTCGGTCGACTATGCGACCATCTTCATGGCTAGAGTTCAGTCAACAGAAAAACCTCTTAAGTTCTTTGACAGACATTTCATAAAATACATTACGATCTATCATATATAATGCATTCAGCGCCAAAGTCAATATTTTATATTTAAGTTAGGCACCTCCTGGAGGCTTGAAAATAAACTTTTAATCCAAATCGGCCAAAAAATACTAGAACTTAACGGATGTACTTTTTCACCTTTTTTTTCGATTTTCTCGAATTCGCTCCAAAGATTTTGATTAAAATTCATAAATCAATTATTTTTTAGAGGCTCTTTAATAACTATATTCTCATTTTGGCATTGAAATCTTATGAAAACCACTTTACTCTTGTACTTCATAGGAAAGAAAGGAGAAATGGTTGCCATGGTAACAAAGTATAAATAGTTTCCCATGTTTATAAATTTTATTACATCTTGAATTCAAATGTACTCTACTGAAACTAAATATATGTCGACACAAAAAATCTCCTGCGACCATCACACCAGATTTTTTCTTTCATTTATTTACCAGCTTAGCCGTTGCCCTTTGGGCATCTATTAAATTTAATAAGAAGTAGAGTCGAAGTTGAATTATAATAAAGATTGTTGGATTAATGAAAAATTCAATTAAAAATACTAATAAAAAATAGGAAAAATTGAAAAAAAAATGGTATAAAACTTACAAAATGGGCTTCTCGTTTCTAAGATTCCGAATGATTGATGTTTGAATAATCGATAATAATTTCAATATTTTAAAAATTCCAATTAGGCCAATTTAATTTTTAGTTAATTGTAAGATTTATAGAATGAATCTGTATGATTAGTTGCGATGTATGCCGAGAGATGGCAGCTGTAGTCCAAGAGAGGGTTGGGTAGAGTGCAGCAACCGCCCCCACCACCCTTATTGGCCCACTGGAGAATTGCGCCAAGATGGCCGTTCCCTTCTATTCATCCATGGAGGATACAATCCATCTATATAGATATTGGAAACTGTGTGAGCACCCCAAAATGGTGCACTCCAGCCAAACACTTGGCCTCACCCTTTTTTGCCCTTCATTTTTTTTTTTTTTTTGTTGGGGTCCTCAAGCCTTGCAACCGTAGAACCATCCCTGGTTGCCTAGATAATGGCACTAAGGCCCTTCTCAACCGAAAAACAACATGTTTCCAAAAGAGCATCCCTCTTTATCCATCTCAACTAAAAAAACAATAATAGAAAACACATTCTTCTTAAATTAGCCTGGCTAATGAATTTTTTTATATTAATTAACTAGAATTTTGTTTAAATTAGTTGAAGATTTTTCAAGCAACGCCCAATAAAAAGTAAATTATCAAGTCAATATATCGTTTAAGTTAAGGAAAATTTGCGAAATGAGTTTGTGTTTTGATAGGGTAAATCGCGTTCCCTTGAACACGAACCGGCACTTCCCGCTTTTGCGGGCTAGCTTTATTTTAGATCGCCGGCAATCAATTTATATTAATTTGACAAAAATTCATTTATAATTTTTATATATTTAAACCAAAAATATTCTTTTTTACTTTCTCTTACCTCTATATATGTTAATATATAGAGAGAAAGTATTGGATTCATGTCAAAAATTGGATGTCGAGATTTTGATGGATATACACGTTTTGAGGTTCCCTAAATCAAAAAAAGTGGTTGTCCCGACATGGTCTGTTTGTGAACAAAATATCTCAAGAACGAAAAGGGCTAGGAGGTTGAAATTTTATATTTAACTTAGACACCCCCGTGGGACGTGACACCAAGCTTTTGGACAAAATTGGACAGAGTAGGCCTATTAGTACTTTACTGATGTACTTTTTCAGTTTTTTTTCGATTTTCTCAAAATTCGCTCCAACGATTTTGATTAAAATTCATAAATTAATTATTTTTTAGATGCTCTAAAAATGAATATTCTCATTCTTCTGATGCACACTTTCTTTTTTTTTTTAGGAAAGAAAGAGAAATGGTGCCATGGTAACAAAATATAAATATTTTCCCATGTTTGTAAATTTTATATCTTGATTTCTAATATATCGGCGGAAACTAAATATATGTCGACACAAAAAATCTGGTGAGACAAGCACAGAACACAACTTTCGATTACCGAAGGTAATAGAAAGTTGTGTGCTGTGCGACCAGTCACACCAGATTTTTTTCAATTTAAATTTGGATAGTTTGATTTGTATATCTTATAATAATTGCTTGTATGTTAGTATCTCATAGAGGATGTCCAAACTTTTTTTCTTTCATTGACCATATCGCCTGCTGAGAATCATAGTTGCGAAAGTCTGAAAATTCAATTTTTGAGTTAAGCCTACCAAAACGTCTTCGCTTTTGTTTGCCAAAGTGAGGAAAATATATTTCCATTCTTTGCGTCATTTTTCTTGTGAAGTATCCATTGGGCATTTTCAAAAATATCTCTTTGTTCTTAAAAAGAGTGATTTTCCTCAATTTCTTTTGACTCTCATCAAAGTTTGTTATAAAACTCAGCTCACTCACCTATGATTTTCGGACTCATATTTTGAATTTCTTTAAAGTTTCCTTTATTACCTTCTCTATTTATTCTAAAAAAATATCCAAATTATTATTCATTAATATTTTACCTGATTCATAATATAATATTCATAATCTTTTCTTATAATCTTGTTTTCTTTTTCCCTATTGTAATATTTTTTACTTCTATTTATTTATAATTTAAATGCCGTTATCGTTATTTAATATGTCTTTGAAGAGTCCTCAGGATCACATCGGTTTGTCATTTAAATTCAACGGGTCCGAGGGAGGTTGTTTTTTGGGCGGGTTTTTTTTCTTTGATTCTCACGGTTATATTTCTATATAGTTGTACCGGTTTTTGCACGTGTAACAGAACAGACCTTTCTTAACTTTACACGTGTGTTCCCTGGGCGCCCTTATTTGCAATTTTTTCTCATCTGAAAATAGGTCATTGTACCTGAATTTCAAATGATTATTAAACCGACATTTTTTAAAATGTTAGTCCAGTTTATTTCACTTGGAAAACATTTTAGGATTCATGACAATGGATAAAGCCACAGACAACATTTCTAACCCCTTAAATAATTTTTGATTTATTATTGCTAAATAATTTAAATTATATCAAAAATTTAAAGTCATTCTCATAAATTATCCTTAGGGTTAAAAATAGATCATTTTCCACAGTTATCAAATTAATATCGTCGTTAATAAATTTTATAGACATAGGGATAAAGTTTAGCGACCTGAATGATTAGGCCTAAAACAGAAAAAAGAAATTTGAAATTTTATTAAAATTAGATACGTAGAAGTAAAAATAATTTTGTTCAGGGCCCCACATCTTGTGGCTACGTGGATGGCGACCACGAGCTCCCCGAGCTGGGACAGGCAATCCTTCAGTTCTTTAAATGTCTGTCTCTTCCTTCCTCTTTTCAATAGGCGTCAGGCCATGCGACGGGCCGGCCTGTCCTATTTCTTCCGGTCGTAAAAATGTATGATAGGGTTGGAGGGAAAGAGTGAGGATTGCGGCGGATCGCCGACCCCGCAACGTTGGACAAGGCGAGGAGAGAAAATTGAATAAAATTTATAAATTAATCAGGATCCGATGGAACTTAACAGCCAGGAAATTAAATTAAAATTCTTTTATTTAATTTTTTATTCGCAGACGTTTCATTCGCCAATCACGACCTTAATTAGGGCAAATTGATGAAAGTTGTGATTGGCGACCGAAACGTCGGCAAATCTAAAATTAGCTAAAAAAAGAATTTTAATTTAATTTCCTGGCTGCAAAATTCCTTCGGATCCTGATTAAACCTCCCTAACCATAAAACATTAAAATTTATAAATTAGCTTATATTATACAAAAAATTCAAAGTGAATGTGACGGAATATTTAATTTAAAAAATTAAATAGTACTCCGTAATATAAAGTAACTTGCTAGATTGATATTTTTGATGCATTTATATAACTATACATCCATGCCGATCAACGAGCTCATTATTGATTTTGATTTTGATTGTCCTTTAAAAGAAAAAAAAAAGTAATAGTAAATTTTGCTTCCTTTTTCTGAGATTATTTCAATGATTTTAATTTTTAAACCGACCTCTCTTTTCCCCCAACTTACTTTTCGAAATAGGCTAAAATGTTATTTTCAAATGATTCTTTTAAATTACCCAGTTAATTTTCATCATTAATATTTCTTAGAATAAAATTTTGTAATTCTTAGCAACTGTTTTTCTTGGCCTCTCTGAGTTAAGATGATTTATTACAGTTTGCGAGTTGTTTGTTTTACTCCTTGTCTCTCTCTCTCTCTCTCTTTGTCTCCTAGAGTAAATCTGATTGAACTCTCTATCTATAAACACTAATTAACAGTCACTAAACTCCATTTGAGTTGGATGTTCGCCGGTGGATTCGATTTAGTTTTCGGTCTAGGACAATTGAGATGGCGTCTGTTAATTAGAAGTAGGAGCAGCTGCTCTCACTGACTTGACTGATCTGCCCTAAGGTCGAATAAAAACCTAAATTAAAAACATCAACAAATCTCCTTTTTTTTTAAGGGTTAGATTTAATAATATAGACATGGCATTCAAAAAAATAAATTAATTCTAGTTAGATTTGTTATACTTGAGAACTTTAAGACTACTAAAGTGGGAGCGTTCACCAACTATATGATTTTGCACATTAATCAGAAAATAGCAGATATAATCACTATTTTGATTAAAAACTAGAAAATATAATTTTTCAGCTTATAGAAATAAAATTATGATATAAATATACATTATAAATTTACAAGCCATTATATTAACATCTATTTTAAATTAAATATAAAAACACATTTTTATTAAATAAACAAAAAACTTCTTAAGACATTTGATGCTTCCAACATTTTCGCGTTTCCCTCTTATTCAAGAAATAAATATTTGTATCTCACTCACCCCTAAAATGTCGGATCACGCTTTTAAGCATTTACAAAAAAAAAAAAAAAAAAGATAAATTGCTACCAAAATTATTTTCACTAGTATTTTTTACTTTTCGTTATTGAAAATCTTTGGAAATTTCTTTTATTATAATAACTTGAAATTTTTATTTTCTTTTATTTAGGGAAGATTAAATTAGAGGTTTAAACCATGGATCTATGGATCATTTATTCAGTTGATTAATGTAATTGTAATAATAACAATTAAGAAACAAAAAAATCTGGTGGGATTGGTCGCACAGCCCACCATTTTCTCTTATCTTCGCTAATTGAAAGTTGTGTACTGTGCTTGTCACACAAAATTTTTGTATCTAGTTTCCACCGATAGATATTCAAGATGTAAAATTTTTAAACATTGGAAAATATTAGCAAAAGAATTTGATTTTCCGTTTAACTGTGGTTTATTTGTAAAAATTACAACGTTTCGGCCACTCTTTCTGTGGCTTTCTTCAGGTAATTAAATTGTTTCAATTGAGATTGTCACAGATGTAACAACCTTTATAATCTTAGCTGTATTATAGCTGAAAAAGGCCCCGGAACGTTGTAATTTTTACAAATAAACCACAGTTAAACCGAAAATCAAATTCTTTTTCTAATGATAACTACTGTGAAATCCTTAACTCCAAAATGGAAAAATATTTATATACTCTTACCATGGCAACCATTTCTCTTATCTTTCCTATTAAGTATTAAGAGGCCCTCGGGGCATGGTGTAGAGGTTAGCGTGCTAACCTCATATACCGAACGTCGCGGGTTCGGACCCCAGGCAGTCCGATGATTTTATATAAGGCATTTGGATACCAAATGGCTTATATAAGAATGCCTGGACCCCAATATGTATAATTATAAATAACGGATATCGTTTAAAGTCTTAAATGGCCTAAGTTGCCGAAAAGACTGTGTGAATGCGTGTGTGATTGTGAGTGTGAATGAGAAAAAAGTGTGAATGTTTTTAAAAAAAAAAAAAAAAAAAAAAAGTATTAAGAGTAAAAGTGTTGTTCATATGATTTCAAAGTCAAAATGAGAATATTTACTTTTTAATGAACATCTTTTTTTTTTTTTTTTTTAAACATTCACACTTTTTTCTCATTCACACTCACACTCACACACACATTCACACAGTCTTTTCGGCAACTCAGGCCATATAAGACTTTTTACGATATCCGTTATTGATAAATATACATATATGGGGTCCAGGCATTCTTATTTAAGCCATTTGGTATCCAATTGGCTTAAATAAAATCATCGGACTGCCTGGGGTCCGAACCCGCGACGTTTGGTATATGAGGTTAGCACGCTACCTCTACGCCATCCCGAGGGCTAATGAACATCTAAAAAATAATTGATTTTTTGAATTTTAATCAAAATCGTTGGATCAAATTTTGAGAAAATCGAAAAAACTGAAAAAGTGCATCATTAAAGTACTAGTATTCTTTGGACTACTTTGTTCAAAAGCTTCGTATCACGTCCGAGTGGGATATCTAACTTGAATATAAAATTTCAACCTCCTAGCTCTTTTCGTCCTTGAAATATTTTATTCACGGACAGACAGGGGGGACCCACATTTTTTGACTCAAAACATGTATTTCCTTCAAAATCGAAATCACATCGAATGTTTGACATGAATCCAATACTTTCTCTCTGATATATATATTTATTAACATATACTTAGGTAAGAGAAGTGAAATGGTATATCATCCATTGAAAATTCAAATTCCCCTATCAAATAGGCATTCGAATTACCACTTACAAGGGGAGTGCATAGCCTTGATAACACCGATTTGAACGAAAATTTTTTTATGTGTAGTACTTGATGAAAAACTAATTCTGCTAAAGCGAGAGAACGCGCTTCTCAACGGTTTGTCTAAAAAAAATGTTAAAGATTTTGCCTGCATGCCTTAAGCCGTTACTAACAATAACATTTACAAAGGTCGCGGTGGCTAGGTCGGTAAGGCGCATTCTTTGTAAACAAAAATCCTGAGTTCGAATCTCTCTCCTCCCAACTATTTTTTTTTTTTTTGTGTAATTTATTTATTTTTTTTGTTTCAGAATATTTTTTTAATATTAATAAATAAATAAAAAGATTTTTTTAATTATTGGCATTTAATTTTTCAACATGTTCCATATATTTAAAGAAAATTCGAATGCTTTCTGTCAAAAATATAATATAAGGAAATATTTAATATTATACTAGAAATATATTACTATTAATTGGACACAAATAAATTTATAATAATATTTATGTTTTAAACAGTTGGGTCGTTCATTTTCCGAACTTTGAACATGCTACGACAATATTTTTTTATGTGTCCAATTAATAGTAATATATTTCTAGTATAATATTAAATATTTCCTTATATTATATTTTTTGACAGAAAGCATTCGAATTTTCTTTAAATATATGGAACATGTTGAAAATTAAATCCCAATAATTAAAAAAAAAACTTTTTATTTATTTATTAATATTAAAAAATATTCTGAAACCAAAAAAAAAATAAATAAATTACACAAAAAAAAAAAAAAAAATAGTTGCACAAGGAGAGAGATTCGAACTCAGGATTTTTGTTTACAAAGAATGAGCCCTACCGACCTAGCCACCGTGACCTTTGTAAATGTTATTGTTAGTAACGGCTTAAGGCATGAAGGCAAAATCTTTAACATTTTTTTTAGGCGAACCGTTGAGAAGCGCGTTCTCTCGCTTTAGCAGAATTCGTTTTTCATCAAGTACTACACATAAAAAAATTTTCGTTCAAATCGGTGTTATCAAGGCTATGCACTCCCCTTGTTAGGAAATATTTTGCATAACTACAAGGCGTCTTTGATTAGTGGCGCCTCTTGTGTCGATAGGGGCAAACTGGTGTACTAAGAGATAAAATTTATTCTATTACTAAATAAATCTCAGCATTTTTTTCTTAAATAAAAATTAACTAAGATCGTGAAAAGTATTAACAGTGAATATGATGTCGAATAAAGACTGGCATATCTTTTAAGCCAAATTCTTGTCTTTTCTCGAAATTTTTCTCTCGCGCACTTTCTTTTAGGATTTTCATTTATTTCTTTTTATTACCCTCTACAAATTTCAATTTTTTTTTTTTTACTAATTTTTATATTCATAATTCGAGGGTTTGGTTAGTGGTGTAATTTTTTTTTTACTGGAGCATTTGGATTCGCAAGCTGTTTTGGTTCTTGGCTCTCATTTGGCCTTGAACGGTTCGTCCCTCTTTTGCCTCCTTTTTTTTTGGAGCCTGCTGCCCTTCTAGAATAGCAGCCCTTGGCGATAACCGCCCTTCGGAGCGCCTGGAATTCCAGCGACTTAAGAATTAGGACTTTCCAGTCAACCGGCAAATAATGTAGCCTGTGCTTTTGCTGCTCTTCCAATGGGAAAACTCGCCTACAACCCTTAATAAAACATAACGGATTTTTTTTTTCTTGATTCTTAATTTAATTTTTATATACACTCGCAAGTTAGAAAGAAAAAAAAAACAAGTTTTAATTTTTTTCTTAAATACAGACTTCTCAAAAATAAGCTTCCCTTTTCATTTCTTTTGTTGAATTTTTTATTTTTTTTCTTACACACTCATCTCTCGAGTCAGATTTTTATCCCTGTTGAGGGTGGTAAGATAATAATTGTGGCGAATTTAAGAGAGAACGAATTTATAAAGAATCCGATTTATAATATGAATTCTTATATTAAAACTTTTTTCACACTTATCGATTTAAGTATGAAACAAAAAGATTATAGGGCTACTATAAAATTCGTAAAATATTAAAATAACGCAGAAAGCAAGAAATTATAAAATTTGTGGGATGCATCTTTCTATTTCATTTTTCAAAAATTTCAACCTCCTAGTTCAATTTCTTCAAATTGAACACAGACAGACCATGCTGCGAAAACCTTTTTTTGGACTTAGAGGACCTCAAAACGTGTATAAGCTTATCCTTCAAAATCTCGTCATCGAATTTTTGACATGAATCCAATATTTTCTCTCTATATATATTAATATATTGCAATATATAGGTAACAGAAAATAATGTCTGTCCATAAATTTGTCCTTTGCAGTAAGGTAATGTATTTGAAAAGATGATGTCTTGTAGAGAAGCGAATTTCGAATTGTCTCTACACTTCATATTTTCAAAAATTTCAACCTCATTGCATTGTTTTGACTTTTTTTTTTATTGTGCCCCTTTAGTTCTCGCCATCGGGCTAAGAGAGATTATTCTATACATAAAAATCTGATGTGACTGGTGCACAGCACACAACTTTCTCTTAGTCCCTAGTCGGTAAGACGAAAGTTGTGTTCTGTGCTGGTCACACCAGATTTTTTGTGTCGACATATATTTAGTTTCCGATAGATTAGTTTCAAACTTGCATTTTAAATTGACTGCTTGAAATAAACTTGGTTATTTTTCAAAATTTTAATCTCATATTTACATTTTATACACAATATAGAATCGTAAATAAATACAAAATTTCATAAGCCAATTGGAAAACAAAATTTTAAATGTAAAAATTCCTGGGGACCCCCCTTTTGAATATAAATTAACAACAAATTCCATAGGAAATTAACATTAGGCCTAGGAGTGGCGGAAGACAGTGCGAATGTTTGCAGTGAGAGGAGAGAATATATGTTTTCTCTAAGCAATAAAGACACAAATAAAATAAAAATAAATGGGAATTTAAATAATATTGATTTTTACTAATAAAAAGAAAAAATAAATTCCCTTCCTACATATATTTAGTTTCCGCCGATATATTAAATCAAGATGTAAAATTTCTAAGTATGAGAAAATATTTATATTTTGTTACCATATGGCAACCATTTCTCCTATCTTTCCTATGAAGTACAAGAGTAAAGTGGTCTTAAGAATATTTCAATGGCAAAATGAGAATATACATTTTAAAGAGCATCTAAAAAATAATTGATTTTTGAATTTTAATCAAAATCGATGAAGCAAGTTTTGAGAAAATCGAAAAAAACTGAAAAAGTACATCAGTAAAGTATTAGTACTCTTTGGCCGATTTTGTTTAAAAGCTTATTTTCACGGTCCAGGAGGCTACAAAACTTAAATATAAAATTTCATTCTCATAGCTCAATTCCTTCATGCTTAAAATTGAACACACACCCACCCATCCACCCACAGACAGACCATGCCACGAAAACCACTTTTTTGGATTCAGGGGACCTCAAAACGTATATATCCATCAAAATCTCGACATCGAATTTTTGACATGAAACCAATACTTTCTCTCTATATATATTAACATATATAGAGGTAAGAGAAAGTAATAACGTCCATAAACAATACAAAATAAAGTCAATATTCGAAAACCAAATAAAATAAATTGTGTGTTTTTTAGAGATTGATTTTTGGGTATTTCAATACTCTAATATAGCATTGATAACACTCTCCTGCTTCGTAGCCAGCAGTTTGTTAAAATCAAGAGTAGGGCTCCTAAAATGGGGTTCTATCATTTTTTTGAGCAGTTCTTGGTCATAATTTTTTTTACAATAGGGGGAATTCTATTGTTTTGATTTGTACATGACTGACTTATGCGACACAAATATTTTGACACGCAAACTATATTAAAGTCCTTAAGAAAATTAGTTTTCTTTACTGCCAATTTAAAAAAAAAAATCATTTTTTTTTGTACATATTTCTAATTATTTATTAAGACAAAACAAAAGATTGTCCAATTATATTTATAAATATATACATTTTTTAATTGTACTCTCTCTTTTTGCCTAAAAACATTTCTTAGTACGTGCCTTTTTCTCTCTCTGTGTATTCGAAAGAAAATATCTAAACTCTTCTTGCCATTTTCTTTCCCTTTTGTTGTCACTTTCTATTCTTTCTCGATTTTCTATGTATCATGCTATAAATAAGTTTATAACTAATAAATCACAATCTCTCAATATCTAAAAGATTTTCTCGTAAGTTAGAATACTTGTTCAATTCCACAACTGAAAATAAGCTCCCTCAAAAAAAAAAAAAAAAAAAAAAAATACAAGCTTTATGTTTGTAATAACAATTTTATTTCATTCGAACAGTATTTCTACACTTTGTAAACATTTTTTTCATCAAAAATATATATATATATATATTTTTTTGGGCCTTTTATAATAATAAAAAGATGAAAATGATAAAAGATTATATTTTCTGAAATAGATCCATTATTCTGGCTATTTTTTTTTTAAAACATCGATTTTTAATTTTATCAAATTAGCCTATTCAATTTTAAAAATAGAAGGGAGTGTGAAAGTGAGTTTGGGACAGGTCCATCTAATTTCGTCTATTATTATTTTAATAAACAAATAAAAATGAAAATTATTTTTTTCACAAGAGCTATCTCATCTGAAAGTCAACTGGTCAATCCTTTTCAACTTTAATTCACTATTTCCAATATAATTAAATAATTAAATGTTTTTAAGAAACTATTTAATAAAAATATTTGAAGAGCGTGAAAATATGCTTTTATTCAAAATCGGCCAAAAAGTACTAGTACTTTACTGATGTAGTTTTTCAGTTTTTTAGATTTTCTCAAAAATTCGCTCCAACAATTTTGATTAAAATTCAAAAATCAATTATTTATTAGATTCTATTTAAAATGTATATTCTCATTTTGCCATTGAAATCTTCTGAAGACAACTTTACTCTTGTACAGTGAGCGCCACAATTAAGCCCCCAATTGATAGCTTTAGTCTAAGTATATGGTATACTATATGGTATAAAGCGAAATAATTTTAATGACCGAAAAGGTAAAACGTAAGATCTGGTACAGATGATTTTATTTTACCCTTTAAAATTTAAAATTATTTCACCATTTATCAGGTGGGGACTTAATTGTGGCGCTCACTGTACTTGATAGAAAAGATAGGAGAAATGGTTGCCATGGTAACGAAATATATATATTTCCCATGTTTATAAATTTTATTACATCTTGAATTCAAATGTACCGTGCTGTCGGAAACTAAATATATGTCGACACAAAAAATCTGAGGTGTCAAGCACAGAACACAACTTTCGATTACCGAAGGTAAGAGAAAGTTGTGTGCTGTGCGACTAGTCACACCAGATTTTTTTAAAAGTCTTTTCGCCCATATTAGAATTCTAAACTAAATATATACAAATGATCCATGCACATTTATTAGAACTAGCATTTTTTTTAATAGTAGAAAAAGCCAAGTGTTCTGCCATTTTTTTTTTTTTTTACTTTCTCTTATTTTTATTTAAAGTCTTTTTCGGCACCTATGGCCATTTAGACTCCGTCCATATTTATTTAAATTGATTGGAGAACTACCCTTTCTTTGTCGTTACCAAGATTTCAACAATGTAAATATGATAACCCGGAACAAGACACAAGATCTCATGATGCTAATATTCAAGTTATTTTTTACTTTCTCTTACCCTATATATGAAATATATATAGAGAGAAAGTATTGTTTATTTAAATTATTCTAATTTCACTCATTCTATTAAAAGAATGCCTCTAATTGGATCGTTGAAAGAATAACTTACCGTATATATAAATCTTCTCCGCAATATATCAAGATATCTTTAGGTGTGTTTGTGTTGATATTAATTTATTTTTCTCTTGACCTTGGTGCATTGGGATCTAGTTATTCTGCTTTAGAATAGGCATTTGCATTTGTTTCCTTTGCTCAGCAAAGAAAGGATGGATAACGTAGGGTCAGGCATTTGTGGACACCCTGTAGCTGTATCCCGTTAACTCGCCCTTGGCGCAGGGCACATACAGGGCGTTCCGCCCTTTCTCCCTCTCTTTCGAAGGGCTGGTTGCACCCTTGGGCCTGGGGAGGCCCTTCGGGACCCCGGTTTCCTTGGCCTTGGCTGACAAACTCTCTATCCTCTCTCTTTCTCCCCTTATTCCTTTATTGGTTCCCAACTGACAATGGATCCTTTCTCGGCTCCTGGCCTCTCTCTTCGTTATTTGATCAAATACAAATTGCGATTAATTTCTCTTACGATTACCAATGTTATTATTTACTAGACGCCTGCTAGTTCTAACAGTTATTTATTTTTGATTGAAATTTTGAATTTATTTTTTTAGAAAATAAAATATATTTTGTATGTTTATTTTTTTGGTGGACCAAACACACCAAGGCCCCTATCAAACCGAGAATCTCCAGCTTTTCAGGGCATCGGTATGTGTTTTTGGCCCGCCAACAAAAAAACATACAAATTTGTTAAATGTATATCTATGACTTGTCAAGTTCGAATCGAGGTATTCATAGAATATTATATATTATTCAAATACAATATAGCCTATAAATCAGTGATTTCCAAATTTTGTTACCACGCCTCCTTTAAAAGAATTCAATAGTATGACACCCCCCCCCCCCTCATTTTATAAAATAATACAAACAAAAATTTTATTGCAAAAAAATTTATTAATAACTACTATATTATTTAAAATTTTATTTATAAAACTATAGCAATAATTTAAAAAAATTACTAATATTTGCGCCTCCCCTTAGATTGGAAACGCTGCTATCAAGGTCGGATACAAGGGGGGAGGTAAAGGGAGTAATTACTCCCTTCGAGATTTGAAAAAATACCTTTTTTTCGCAAAAAAATTAATTTTTAACGTAAAATTTTAAAAATTAATACTTAAAAATTTGATTTGTATTTATATTCTGGCAAACAAGTACAGAATGCGCCTTTAAATTACCGAAATTAAGAAAAAATAGTGTGCTGTGCGACGAGTCACACCAGATTACCCCCCCCCCCCGAGAAACACCTCTGGATCCGCCCTTGGCTACTATTAAACTCGAAAATTATTTAGTTTTTGTAGTGTATTGTCATTAAATGGTTCTTTTTAACTGAAATGCTAAGGTTTTGAAGTCAACAAAGAAGTTTAAAAAAAATTTGCGATTCACAAAAATTAGATATTTTACAGCGAGTATGAAAAGCTCAGACATGTCCCTCCACCAGATAATAGAACTTTTTTTACTTGTCTTTACTGTGTCTCTACCTAAGGGCGATTTTTGAATTATGACGACAGGCCTATTGCAGCAAATGAGCGATTTCTTTATAATTTGGAATTTTGAAGCTTTTGCTTTTTTATCAATGTTTAAAAAAATTTTTTTTAATCAATTTCACCCCCATGGCTTTTGGCCACCATCCAACTAGTGGAGCCATCTAGAGGAGTCTTGTCAAATTATATTTTGATAAAGAAAAGAAACTATTTTAATATTTTAGATAAAAAAGATATTCATATTCTTCAAAAATTCACAACAATATTATTTTTAAAGAACCTGAATACCAAGCGATTTTCCGATTTTTTATCTGGACAAGAGACCCAATAATGGAGAGGCCTTTCTTTACCTTTGCTGTTATACAGGCTACGATATTTTTTTAGCCCTTTATGCTTTTGTGGGGAAACATTATCATGAATGTGTTTATTAATTAAAACTTTTGTGGTTTGAATTATTATTACGAGTATTATTATTAGCGAAATTTTTAATTATAGACACATTTTGGTATTAATATTATATTATTATACTATTATTATTATTATATTTATTAAAAATATAATTCAACGTTTCGACTGCTTATTCTGATACTTAGCATCACAGTACTTGATAACGGCTGCAGAATAAGCAGTCGAAACGTTGTACAGTAGCCCTATTTATATTTTTAATATATCCGTTATCAAGTACTGTGATACTTACAATTGTTAGTATTGCAGGATAAGCAGTCGAAACGTTGTACAGTAGCCCTATTTATATTTTAATTAAACAATTAATACAAAAATGTGGTCTATAATTACAAATTCCCCTAATAATAATAGATGCATTAAATGTCTCTTTTGCCCTGTTAAAAAAACCTAAGAATCGCTCGATTCCAAGGCCCTATATAGCCTAATTAAATAGTTATCGGAACCTTATTTAATATAATTTGAGAGTATATTTATTTCAATGATCCCATTGGGGTGGAAGGGGGAGGGTTATGATTTTAAATATTTGTTTCCGAAAATTCATGCCCTAGAGGATTTTTTTTTCTCCCACCCCTTACTGTGACAATGGTCAAACATCCTCTGACTCCCAAAGACACAGTCTTCATTATAACCGGATGATGGATGCGCTTCTGAATTTCGGTTTCGGTTACGCTTTTGGCCAGTTTCGGCCAAAAATCCTGGTTTCGGCCGAAACCTGAGCTTGAAAATATGGGATGAGACTGGTATATAAAAAAAAAAGTCGATTGAGATTCACACTTAAAAAAAAAGGTCGAATGATTATTTGAATCACGAGGGTCAGTTTCGGTTACGGTTTCAGCCGCAACTAAAATTGAAGCCGAAATTTTGTCTCGGTTTCAGCTGAAAATCTTATTTCGGTCGGACCCTACTATAAATTATCGATGTAAACAATTAATGTGTGCATTGATGGTCCAGAGCTTCAAGGAACCTCCGAATAGGAAAAGACAGAAAATTATCCCGAGATAAAAGTAATAAATAAACCTATGATTGGTATCAGGAACAAAAAAAAAAATATATAAATCCTCCAAATTTTCCAATGTCCATAAAAGATCTAAATCCGCCACTGTGTTCTATAAAATTTACTTTAGAAAATCCATCTTTGTTCCAACTAATACATTTTCAAAAATTTGAGATTTCAGCAAAAATTGTATCGTTTTGTTTTAGATTATTTAAAATAAATAAAAAAAATCTTATCAATTTTATAAAAAATATTTAATTTATAAAAATTAAAAAAAAAAAAAAAAATTATATTGTGATTTTTCTAGAGTATATCACTTAAATGACGCACTGTCCATTTTTGGCACATGTCGGTCGACCATTTTGTCTTGGTTGCAATCGAAATAATCGCAAAGTAGAGAGAAGAAAGAAGCATTAGGTGGCTTCGGCTTCGGGTAGGTTCGGGTATTTTCGACCGGGGCGGGGCCGCCGGGCCGTTGATTGGTGCATTTGGGACCCCATCGACGCCAACGCAAAACGCGCACGGCGCGCGCGCGCGGATATATACACATACGCTCATACACATATATACATACTTATATACATATATATTTATATATATATGTAAAGACACTCACACAATCGCGACACCGTTGAGCGGCGGTGGGCGTGGCCACCCCAGTTCGGGTGGCTTTGCCAGTGGGTGGGTCACTCACTTGTCGGCCTGCCCGGCTACACATACGCCACACTACAAACTACCGCACTAGTGCGTAGTGCGTACCACGCTTACACATATACACACTCTTATCCCATGTGACCTCTCAGTTCAAAACGCATTCATTTTTTAACATCTCTCTCATCGTTTTTATTTATTTTATTTTTTTTTCTCTTAAAATTATCATTCTTTTATTTATTTTTGAATAAAAAATTAGCGACTTGATTACCATGATAGTAATTCATCTCTAAATTCATTAATAATCTATAAAGATAAATGATAGGAGGAAATTAAAAATCACTTACTAGTACTGTAGCCATAGTTTTTTTTTTTTTTTTTTTTGGAATTTTGCTCCTTATCTGAAATTTTAAAAATAAGATTTAATTAAAACTGGATCTTCCATAAAACAAAAACCTTTGGGTCAGGGGCGTATATAGAAATTTTTTTCGGGGAGGGGGCCCGAACTCAAAAATTTTTTTTGCGGGAAATTTTTTTTTTTAAGAAACTATATTTTTTTTCACACGCAATTTTTTGCGGAACATTTTTTTCTATTGCGGAACCAAAGTTATCCATCCTGCGGAAAAATTTGTTGCGCTGATGTCTGTATATCCCTATATGTGTATATGTGTTTGTGTTTGGGAAATTTCGGGGGGGGGGGGGCCCGGGGCTTTGGGTGAATTAAAAAAAAATATCAATATAAAAGCGAGTCTATGTAAAAATAATAATTGCCCCCCCCTACAAATGAAAAATATTTTTATAATTTTAAAATTATGCTATATTTCTCTATTTTTTAATTAATTAATTTTTTTGTGGGTTTTTAGGGATTTTGACCTTTATGACTCTCTTGGCTGGCTTGTAACTCATTGATTCAAATTCATAAATCAATTAGTGAAATGTATATGTAACAGTTATTTTAAGCAATCGTGTTCACTTACAAACACACACGGACATACAGGCATCATGACAATACTTTTTTTTTTCTTTACTCAGGAAGGTCTAAAACGTGGAGAAACATCAAAATCTTGAAGTCGAATTTTTTGACGATTACTTTACTTTCCCTTTATATACTATACGAGAAAGTAAAAATGATGATTACCATAGCAACAAGAAAATAAATATTTTCCTAGGAATAAAAATTTTACCTCTTGGGCTCTAGCACATCACACAACTTTCGATTAGCCTACCCCAGAATGATATTGTGGAATGTGCTGTTCTTCAGATTATTTACTTATCAAAGCACTCTTGTTTATAAAATTGTATTTATTTGGGAGAAATTGATTAAAAATGAGCCCACCAGTCCAACTGTATTGTTTATCTTGAACTGCATCTCATCTTTATTCTCGTCTAGAACTATCGCCATGCCCATTTACTTTATTCTGTATTCATGAATAGTAAATGTTAGGAAAAATCAGGCAATGTTTTCATTGACTAGTAATATACTAGACCTTCTATCCAAGAAATATTACATTAATATTTTTTGTAAAAAAAAAAAAAAAACAACAAAAACGGGGTTTCCGTAAGATGATTTTAACTAAGAATGTATAAATTTTGATGTTTTTTTTTTTTTAAAATGTTAGTGAACCCCTCCCATATTTATTTTTTAGCTTCAACCCCTAGGATCCACAAAAATGTACTACTATAACTACACCATATGGAAAACATCTTCAGATTCCCATTCAAATAAAGTTACTATTTATTTTTCTTCTTATTTTTGTATGGGAAATATTTTGTATTTTTTTTTTGTTAGAATTTGCAGCTACATAAAAAAAACAAACAAATAAACTCTAAACTCACAAAAGATAAATAATTTGATTATCCTGAAATAATTAATTTTGATATACATAATAGGTTTTCCTTTCATTGTTTTCGCATCTTTTAATAAAAAGTTAAATGAAAATTAAAAAGGATATTCCATTCTTTTTAATTCATTTAGATAATTTTGTTTTTATCTAAAAAACATTATTCTTCAATATTTATTCCGCAAAAAGTAATAAGAATAAAAGCACGCTTCAAATATTATGCTTCAAGAGTCAGGAAAAAAGAAAAGAGGATTTGTTTTATACCAAACGAGCCAAATTTGCTCCTTTTTCTGTTAACCTTGTACTACAGACCAAACTGTGAACCGCTCCTTGGAGAGCTGCGTTTATCTTGGATTCTAATGTATAAATAGACGTCGACACAAAAAATCTGACGTGACAAGCACAGAACATAATCTCCTATTAATTAAGAAGTGGTTGTGATGATAACGTTGAGAGGAAGGGCAGAGGAAGCCAAAAATAAATAATTCTGAATACCTTAACAATTTTACGGAGACGATTCGCTGCATTTTAGTGCTCCATCATTTTTTTTCTCTCTCTTGCCTATATATGTAATATATACATATAGAGAAAGTGTTGGATTCATGTCAAAAATATAATGTCGAGCTTTTGATGGATATACACGTTTTGAGGTCCCCTGAATCCCAAAAAGTGTTTTTTCGTAACATGAACGTATGTCTGTCTGTCTGTGAGCAAAATATCTCAGGAACGAAAAGAGTTAGGAGGTTGAAATGTTATATTTAAGTTAAGTACAGTGAGGGACAATATTAAGTCCCACCCATGCGTTTTCTATTGTACTTATAATTATTTCATTGTTTTTAAAAAAATATTTTATATTTTTTAATGGAAACTTTCATGGTTCAGACCAAGAAAATTTCTAGTAAAGATTTTTATTTTCTTCTATAAAAACAATGAAATAAACACAAGTAGAAAACACATGGGTGGGACTTAATATTGTCCCTCACTGTACCCTCCTGAGACGTGACACGAAGATTTTGAACAAAACGTACTAATGCACTGATACTGATGCACTTTTTCATTTTTTTCGATTTTCTCAAAATTTGCTTATCAGCGGATACTAAATATATGTCGAAACAAAAAAATCTGGTGGGACAAGCACACTACACAACTTTCTCTTACCAAAGGTAAGAGGAAGTTGTGTGCTATGCGGCTAGTCACTGCAGATTTTTATGTTTAGAGTTAGTCTATAAATACTGTACTTGGTATATACAAATGTTTTAAATTGTTGACATTTGAACATGTGTATTGTTTAACGGGCATATAATGTGTACCAATTGTCACCCAAGAGAGTGAATTATATATAATACATGTTCAATTGTCAACAATTTAAAACATATGTATATACCAAGCATTTATAGATTAGCTCTTTAGCAATTAAAGGACTTAAGATGGAGCACATTATAAATGCACCGAAATGTCTTCCGATAATTGTTATAACATTTGGAATAATTTCTTTTTGACTGCCTCTACCATTCCTCTCCTATTATCGTAGACAAGAGAAAGTTTTGTGCTGTGCGGCCAGTCATACCATATATTTTAAATTCTTTTTACTCCATTTGTATAAAAAATTCTTAATTTGTTCTTTAATTGAAATACTATTAATTATAAAACATATATCACAAAATGAATTATAAAGAAACATAATCTATATCTCTCGTTAAATTAAATAAGTTCTTGCTGGTTTTGCAAATTTCCAAGATGAAATTGTATAATTTTAATTATACGATAAAGTTAAGATCTCAATGAGATGTGTATTTGTGTAGACGAAAAGGAAGAAGAAATTATCCGAAGGGCTGAGAAATAGCTTTGTTGTGTAAATGGGATTTTTATTTATTTGATGAATGTCATTAGACCTCTAGACTGTGTAGAATCTTCACCAAAAGGGCTCTTCTTCTTCGCTCGTCATTCTCCCCCCCCACCCCAACCCCCTCTTTCCGCCCTCTCTCCGAAACAAACCACTTTACGCCAAGAGTCATTCACAGCTTCACTCTTGAGCATTTTAAATCCTTCATTGTTCATCTATTAACTCATTCAAATCCCCCTCCTACGCTCCTATATATAAATAAAAAATCATTAATTAATTGAGCCGTGCAAAATAACATTTTTCGTCTTTTATATTTTCTGTTATTTTAATGAAACGAGATTGAAAAAAAAATATCAATTTTTTTTTATCGTCTTCTTTGTCCTTTTTATTTTTTACACATCCTTACACATTTCAACATTTACTCTTTTTGTTTGTGAGTTATTAATTATAATCTGTAATCTGTAGCTCAAAAATTATTCACAATAAAGGCCATAGGACGGCCTATAGCGAATAGGCCCCAGAAGAATATCTGGCTGATCATTTCAGGAAATGTTGGTACCAATTCGAGTTTCAGATCGCTGTCTATTAGCGTTTCTGAATAAACAAAAAATAAAAATAAAATAAAAACTGTAAATCAGAAAAAAATGTTTTCTCAGAAACTTGTGAATCGATTGATTTGAATATCATGATATATTTTGGGGACTGATTGTCCTAAAAAAAAGAGCTATAGGCCTATCAGTTTAAAAGATCCTTGAAATAAACGACTCTTTTTTAATTTTAATTTTTATACGATTTTTGGCACAATTCATTCATCAAGGTACTATCATGGTCAATGCTCTGCTGAATTAAAATCAATTATCCCACCCAATGCAACATATACACGGAACACAAGGGAGGCATCATCCCTATGCTTTTCAGATCACGACTAACAGGACTAGTCAATTCCAAACTTCCTTTGTCCCCATGTTCTCCCGCTATTGGAACCAACTCCATGCGTCAATCTTCCCCAAAACCTACAATCTTCAGACTTTCAAGTCTAATCTCAACAGGCATCTTCTCAGTTCCCGCAGTTGAGTTCCACTTTTATGCTTCTTCTTTATCTATTTTTTTTTAAACTATATTCCTCCTGTCTGCATGTGACCACTGGTCATTATAGGTCTTCGGACCTTATGCACTCATTCCAAAAAATACATCCAATTTACGATGAAATTGACTCAAATTTTAAAAATCGGTACGCAAAATTGAAAAATATGAAGTGACTGGTCGCACAGCACACAACTTTCTCTTACCTTCGGTAATCAAAAGTTGTGATCTGTCACACCAGATTTTTTTGACGGGATATTATCTTATAAACCGATATAGCTCTTATTTTTTTCCTAGAAACTACCATCAGCCCCCAAAACATATTGGAGATTCAAATCATATCAATTCACATGTTTCAGAGAAAAAATTTTTTCCCTGATTTTCAGTTTTTTTCGGTTTATTTAGAAACGCTCTGAAACTCGCAGGAACATTGCACCTTATTGGTACCAACATTTCCTGAAATGATTAGCCAGATATTCTTCTGGGATGATTCACTATACTTATGGCCTTTAGTCTTATTTATTTATGAAAAAACTTTACGCAGATCACCAATTAATAATACAGTAATAAATAAACTTGGTTTGGTTTTAATAAAAATTAAGTTATTAGGTTACAAGACAAGAGGTCAAAGATTTGGAATAAGACTCTTCCTTTAGAAGAAAAGGTGTTAAATTATATAACGACCCTTTGTTATATTTTATTATCCGACTTAATTAGGACGTTATATTTATTAGTGAGATAATTACCTAAATTCATTAATTTTCTTTTTAAAATTGGCCTTATTTTTACGGTAAAAAAAAAAATAAATAAATGAACTAGTAAGTAGAAAAATTAAAATTCTTTTACTGATTTTTCTAAGATAACTAATTAATATAATTTGACGGTATTATTAAAAGTTCGAAAAACTATTATTAGAAAACATTTACTTCCGGTTGAAAAAATATAAATGTCAATTTGATTGTTATATTTTTATCAACTTTCTATAATTAATATCAGGGGCGTATATAAGGGGGGCCGAGGGGGCCCGGGCCCCCCCCCCCCGAAATTTCCCAAACACATATACATATATAGGGATATACAGACATCAGCGCAACAAATTTTTCTGCAGGGTGGAAAACTTCGATTCCTCAAAAGAAAAAATGTTCCGCAAAAAATTTCGTGTGAAAAAAAAAATTAGTTTCTTAAAAAAAAATTTTTCTCAAAAAAATTTTTGAGTTCGGGCCCCCCTCCCCCCGAAAAAAATTTCTATCTACGCCCCTGATTAATATTATCATCTTAAATCAATCGAATTTCATAAAAATAGATCAGGCTTTTAAATAGAGCTAATTTTCAGGGAAATTTAATGTATCATAATTATAAATGAACATTTTTTAAATTCTTTATTTATTTGGAACAGAGAATCCCAAAGGCCATTCTAGTAATAGATGTGGAAATAGAGGATAAGTGCTAATTAGCAAAATTCAAATATAGAATAAAAAATCTGGTGTGACTGGTCTCACGACACACAACTTTCTCTTACCTTTAGTAAGAGAATGTTGTGCTCTGTGCTTCTCACACCAGATTTTTTGTGTCGACATATATTTAGTTTCCGCCGTTGTATTAGAATTCAAGATGTAAAATTTCTAAACATGTAAAAATATTTATATTTTGTTACCATAGCAACCATTTCTCCTATCTTTTTCCTATCAAATACAAGAGTAAAATGTGCTTCAAAAGATTTCAAGGGCAAAATTAAAATATATATTTTAAAGAACATCTAAAAAATAATTGATTTTTTGAATTTTAATCAAAATCGTTAGAGCGAATTTTGAGAAAATCGAAAAAAAAAACTGAAAAAGTACATAAGTAAAGTACTAGTTCTCTTTGGCCGATTTTGTTTAAAAGCTTATTTTCACGCCTCAAGAAAGTGCCTAATTTAAATATAAAATTTCAACCTTCCAGCTCTTTTGGTTCTTGACATAATTTGTTCACAGACAGTCACACCAGATTTTTTTTAAACTTCTTACTCTAATAATCTTTTGATAAATTTGCTTCTAACTTTTTCTTTCACACACTTTTTGCAATTTAATTTAATTAATTTTATTTTTTTTCTTTTTCTTTAAATATGCTTTTAATTAATTTCATATAAGAAATTTCTTATTAATTCATTATTATTCTCTTACTCTTTCATTTCCTATTCATTATCTTTTATTAATATTTCAATAGGCCTATATAGGCTACTAAAAATTATTATTAAATTTTCTAAAATAAAAACTTTATCTGTTTGACAACAGAATTCCTGATTAATACCAATAACATTTCCAATTATCTCTTCAACCTTGAACAATTTATTTTTTTCCTTTTTTTAAGTATTAAAAAATGGTTCAAATGTTAAAATACGCTATTTCTTACAATTTAACTGACAAATTTATCGCTAGACTTTTAAGTTAAGGTCATTCTTTCATTGTAGGCTTTTTCACCCTATCTAAGTATTTGAACCTGTTTTCTATTTCATTGTTTTGTTGAATGTCCTTCAAAAAAGATCACATATTCAAATAATATTTGGGTTTGGATAACTAACTTTATTAAATTTTGTATTTTTAAGAAAAATATTCCAAAAATTGTGTAGTCTATTAAAATTAAAAATTAAAATTTTTAATTTTTTTGCCATTTTTTGCCATCTTCCTTAAAATATTTTCGACTTTAGTATTCAAAATCTTCTTCTTTATAGACGTTGGAATTTTTTTTAAACCGAAATCAAATTTAATTATCGCAGTCCCCATTTTTAACTAATATTAAAAAAAATTCTTTAATATTTTGTATGTTTTTGTATACTAGGTATAATGGGGTATTTGAGGTGTTTTGGTGAAAAGAAACTTCTTCCAAGTTAAAAATAATAATAATAAAAAAATAACAGTAGTTTTTGTGTATTTTTCTTGCAAGATGCCGTTCTTATTAGCTAGCTGATGAGGTCAAAAATTTTACACTTATTTCTTCCATTTAAAACGTTGGGAGGCTGCGGCGGCGGTCCAGTGGAATCAACATTCCCACCGAGTTCCGCATCTCTCTCTCTTCTCTCTCTCTCTCTCTCTCTCTCGGTTGTTTTATCGATTCTCCTGCTCTCGGTTGCACCTTGGCCCCGGCAAAGACACCCCGCAGCCTCTGGCTCCAGCTCCTTTCACCCCATCACCAATCGGGTCCCTTCTCTTCTCATTTCGACTCTTCGATTCAAGTGTTATTTTTTTTCACCAAAATCACTCACCAGCGTCCACCAAGATCGCGAGACTTTCATCTTTTAAAAATAACTATTCAATTACCCTAGGTCTTTATTTATTTTCATTACTTTTTCTAAAGTACTCTTAAAGGGAATTTCATTTCCTTATTTAAAGTAAAAATTCTCTCATCTCTTGGTCTCTTGGCGGTGAGAAAAAAAAAAACGAACAAAATTGGTTATTAATAAAGAGGTGCTCAAAGGCCGATTGTAATTTATTTATAACTTTTTCTTCTAAGATCTTAGTACACATAATTTGCCTTTTTTTCTAACTTGTTTGAAATATGAGTGGGTTGAACTTTCTTTTCTTTTAGTATTCCATACACAGCAATCTCTTCAATATATTCTCTAGAGCAGGGGTGTCAAGCCGGCCCTCAGGGCAATTTTTTATATTTCTTAAAAATAATTTCTCGGAAATTAATCGATGATGGTTGTTTGAATTTTTTTTTTGTCTGTAAAAAAAAAAAATCTCTCTCCTCCAAATTTCAGTTTTTTTTTTATACATCTTCTGTACCAAATTTAACCTCATATTTCTTCATTTTCTTTCCTTCAAGACTTAAAAATATTATCGTTCTACCTCCTTTTTATCTACAAAATAGAAAGGTTAGAAAATCCAAAAGGGTTTTGTATTTGGATCTATTATATGAAGGATTAGTCGACTTCTCTCTATTTATTATAATTTTTTATACATATAGACTAGTCTACACTTTTTTCTCAATAAAACATTAAATAAGCACTTAACCTTATAATCCTGAGTTGAAGGCAACTCGAGTTCATGTGGCAAAAAATTATCCAATTCAATTTGAGATGTCTCTTCCTGAGAAAGGAAACTGGAACCCACCTCAGTATTATTCCCATGAAAGTTACTCATCAGAGTAACCACAACGTGTCAGGTCTGTACAAATTCCTGAAGAGAGAAGCTTTTTATGCATTACTTAAGCTGATAAACAAATTTTTATAAAATTTCATATTTTTACTTAATATCTCAATTTGATATTAGCTCAGGGGCCCACTTCTTGTGGGTACGTGGATGGCGACCACGAGCTGCCCTAGCTGAGACTGCCAGTACTTATCCATGTCAGTCTCTCCCCTTCTATATTTTCAAAAGGCGTCAGACCTTGCGACGGGCCGACCTGTTCTTTTCCTTCCCGTTCGCAAAATCCCATGAACCGCCGACTCCGCACCGCGGGGTTTAAGGCGAAGAAGGAAGAAGAAGAAGATCTCAATTTGATATATCTACTTTTAGTACACCATCATCGGTATACATATTGTGATTAACGCGCAGGATTTCGGCAACCAAAGTGGCACACGTCTGTATTGGGCAGAACCTTGTCAAAACAGACAATGAGAACCTTTTTCACGAAATTCCAAAAAAAAAAAAAAAAAATTTAATATTCTATTTTCTAGTTACTACAGTAGTTATATCAAAATAAAAATTATCCCCAAGCTTTATCAGAAAAAATAACTTAATTTCGTTTTCAAATGAAATTCATAGGTCTGCCCAATACAGGCGTGTGCTTTTTCGGTTGCCTAAATCTTGTGCGTTAGTCTCAATATATATGCCGATGATGGTATAATAATTTCATTGTTTTTAAAAAAATATTTTATATTTTTTAATGGAAACTTTCATGGTTCAAACCTAGAAAATTTCCAATAAAGATTTTTATTTTCTTCTATAAAAACAATGAAATAATCACAAGTAGAAAACGCATGGGTGGGACGTAATATTGTCCCTCACTGTACACGTACAAAACAAATATTTTTGATACGTTTTTTTCATCTTCTCTCAAAATCATACCTATTCACTAAAATGTCAGAACAATAAACTTCCATGTTATCAATACCAAAAGTTGATCCTATTTAGGTTTTTAGTTTGATGTTCAAATTTGTTCTTAATATTTGGTTTTGTTTGTCCCCTTAATTAATTACTAAATTTTAAAAAATTAAGACATTCAAGACTTTTTTTAAGTTTTAATTTTTTTTTTTTTAACAAAGACCTTTCAATATAATTAAATTTAAATCATATTTATTTTTGCTTTAATTTGAACTTTGTATTATAAAATCAATACGATAAAAACGAATCCAAATATTAAAACAAACTGATTGTCCATTTATGTGTATTTAATGTTTTTTTACAACGTATAAGTCCAATGCAATGTTTTGTAACAGCATCTATCCTAATCCGATCAGTCATTGATTGTAGACGAAAAAAATATTTATTATTGATATATTCCCTTTAAATATTAAATAATATCAATTGAAATTAATTTTATAATTTGTGAATTAAATTCATTTCGATCATAACTATTAAGCGAATTTGTTTTAGGTGTGTAAAATTTATATCATAAACGATCACAACTTCCTGCTATTTTAGCTTCAGGCTCTATTCACAACATTTTTTCAACAAATGAACGATTAATTGTAGCATGGAACAATTGTACAATTCTTTCTAGCAACTATTCTTACTATCTTCATCCCCTGTTTCTGTAGCAAGTATTTTTTTTTATTTTGTTCAAGGTCTTTTTCGGCATCTAAGTCTATTTATACCCCATAAGTAATTCGAATGGTATCAATTGATAAAATTTTTTTCGCCTGGGACGGGATGCGAACCCTTGACCTTTGGCACCAGAAGCTAATGCTTTAGTAGCAAGTAAATTGTTTTTGCTTTCTTTAGTAAAATTTTGTCCCCTTTTTTGAAATATTTCATATTATTAATTATAAATATATTTTATTCTTTCACCTTTTAATATAAGTAAATTGTTGGTATAATACTCTTAAAAAAAAAAAAAAATGGCGTCCCTGTGTTCATTTACCTAAAGGGTTGTTACAATTTTCTTTCATTTGGAACAATTTGGCTCCTAGGGTTTTTGGAAAAGCAATAAATTAAATTTACCAAGTTATACTTTCCTAATTTATACAAGAAAAATTCCTTATTACCTATACCTCCCCCTATTTATATAAAACTTTTTTTTTTTTAAATTTTATATCGTAAAAATTACTTAAGAATTTGCTTTGTACAATATTACTAGAAGGTGTTAGAAATCCGGGTTTTGTTCGTTGTTTCTCAGAGAGCTATTTCTGCAATGATTGCTCTATAGTTTATGTAGCTTCCACCCACCCCGCGAGTTGGCGGCCGAAGATCATCATAAAAATAACTCCGACTTGTTTACAAGTATCGCTGACGTCGTTGTCGTCTTCGTCGACGAAGGCAAAGGCAAAAGCGAAGGCGGTGTAAAGCCTCCGCCCTCGCAACCAACGCCGATGACAGCCACGTGGCCGATACCGTCAACGCCCCCACGGCGCCCACCATCACCTGATCTTCTTTATTTTTCTCTTTATTTCATTTCTATTGAAACATTTTAATTAAATTATATGAAGGTAACTTTTTTCGGGTATAAAAAGATCACTGTCTCGTAAAATATAACTAAACTTAAGTCAGGCATTTTCATTTCTTCTTTAAATCCGAGCTCCGGAGTTCAGAGAGAAGACATTATTAGTTTTTCGGCCCTGGGTTCGCTTCCCGTCCCAAGCTAAAATATTTTAGAGATGAGATATAAGTTGAGGCTGTGTATCTTTAGTAAAGGAAATATGGAAGCACAGGCAGCCAAGAAGAAAAATCCTCTGAATGCCTTACCAATCAGCTGGAGACGTTTCGGTCCATTTATTATGAACCATCCTCAGTTCATTAATTGTTGTATATTTCCTCAGAGTTAGTTAGATAATATATAATATACATCATCTGTTAAATAGAATATTATTTTTTATGTTTATAATGAAATTTAGGCTTCTTTGAATATAATGGTTACTTATGCAATAGATATATTTGAAACTCGCATAAGTAACCATTATATTCAAAGAAGCCTAAATTTCATTATAAACATATAAAATAATATTCTATTTAACAGATGATGTATATTATATATTACCTGACTAACTTTGAGCAAATATACAACAATTAATAAATGGATGGTTCATAATAAATGGACCGAAACGTCTCCAGTTGATTGGAAAAGCATTCAGAGAATTTTCTTTCTTTCTGCCTCTGCTTCCATACTTCCTTTCCTACAAGAATAATTTATTTCATATGAATTGTCTACTTATCATTTGAAATAAATAGTGATGGGGTCTAAATGGCCCTAGATGCCGAAAAAAGACCTTAAAAAAACTTCTTTACGTTTACAAAGAAATAATTATTTTTAATATTATATTTGAGAAAAATTTTTTATCTACTTTGCAGATATTTCCAATGTTATACAAATTGTTGCATTATACCCTATATTTTTCTTCTTGGCTGCCTCTGCTTCCATAGATATGGACGAAATATTGATTATGATGAGATGAAGTCAAAAAAATCTATCACAAGATGCATTTTCACACGCTTGTTTTTCGGGACATTTGGTTAAAATGTCTACAAAACCGCATTTCTTCTGTTTTGTGAAAAATAATCCAACAATTTGTGATTTGTTTTATTTTCCTTTCGGCTGCTATTAATAATAATTACATTTATATATGATTCTTTCGGCGGGCGTTCTACAGCCTTCTCAGTCAAAAACTACTTATCCGTGTTTCAGCATTGGAGTGGCATTGCTTGCCAACAAATACCTTAATGACTTTTCTTCTGCCAGGCCCGCTGTGATTAGTTTTAGGTAATCACAGATAAAATGAATGCAAAAGCCCTTGCTAATTTTTACTTAAAAAAAAAAAAAAACAGAGCGTGACAGACGGATAGACAGAGAGACTGACGGACAGACAGACATTCCGCTATGCAGAGAAAAGATATTGGACAAGCTCGCGTCTGCCTGGCTTTTGAGCCTTACGCATGGGCAACCATTTACAGCAGTCTGTATAGTTAGGTGCTTCCAAATGGACATGTCCCCTGCAGGGTTCTCTTAACAACAACTCAATATACCTGTGCGTGGGGCTCAAATCCAGGTGGACGCCAGCTTGTCCAATATCTTTTCTCTGCACGGTTTAGACCAGTGGTTCCCAACCAGTGTGCCCCGGCACCCAAGGGTGCCGCGAGAATGGCTAAGGGGTGCCGCGAGATATTTAGATAAACAAAAAAAAAAAGAGGCGGGGAAAAATAAAGTTTTGTGAAAAATAAAAGGTCAAATGATTTTAACTCAAGCGGGAAAAATTTCCAGGAGTGCGGGAAAAAATTAGCTTTACTAAAAAAATGGTCAAATGATTTTGACGGAAGGAGAAAAAAATTTCCCGCAGGGCCAGGAAAAATTTCGTTTTGCTAGGGGAAAAAAAGGAAGGGTGCCCTTAGTGTGTTATGTTATTCCCAACACACCTTTGGGGTGCCGTGGACTTCAAAAGGTTGGGAAACACTGGTATAGACTATAGTTATTCAATTTTTCAATTCAAAAATATTATTATATTGATATATTACATAATTATATGATGAAATAAATTTATTTATAAAAGTCCTCTCAATGATGATCAATCAAATCTCTCATTTTTTTTATCTTTTGTTAGTCTAAAGACAATTCTCTTACGTGTTCACCTGTAAGAAGGGAAATTACATTAACAATGTATATTTTTTCTGAATCACGGTTTTCTTTGCTCCTCCCACCATACAGTTGTTCATGATTCATGTTTAATAAAACTATTACTAACTTATCAGCTGCCTCTTCAGAAGAATAAATTTGATACCTATTATTTTACTTTCTCGTATTTTGATTTTTCTCGTATCGGAATTTTATTTATTAGTTAATTTCACCTTTTATTTGATGAATCTTTTTTTTGTATTATTCCTATATTATATATCACAAGCTCTGATTTTGTGTTAATTTTTGTCTAATTTCCTAGTCAAAGAAAGACTTTAATCTGTGGACCAAGGATAGGGAATTTCTTCATTACTTAATCACGTTGTTTTCTAACGTTATAACATTTTAGAAAATGAAGAGTAAATTAGTTTTTTTTCTTTTTATAAATTAATTTAACGGCATTTTACTTTTTCCGAGGGGGAGAAGTATTAATTAAATTAATTTTGTGGTTTCGAGGAAAAGGTTCACCGTTAATTTTCTTGATATTAATACAACGCTATGTCTAAAATTTATATTTTTAAAAAAAAAAAAAATACCATCATTCCCTCTAGAATAGAAGATATTTTTTTTTTTTTAATATGTTTTTTTCGTAAAATACCCTCGAGATATACTAATCTGATTTTAGTCTTGTTTTGATTTAACCAGTTATTATAAAATTATACCAAAGATATAAAAAAATAATAATTATATGGTAATTTTAAATCGCTAATTATCTTGTTAATGTGCAGGTTCGCATCCCGACCCATGTGACAAACATTTATTTAAATTGAATTGGCTACCAATCAATTTAAATAAATAGGGACGGAGTCTAAATAGCCTTTGATACCGAAAAAGACCTTTAAAAAAAAAAGTTTTGTTAAATTAGCAACTCGATAAAGGCATCATTTTTAAAAATTATTAAAAATTAAAATTAATTAAAATCTTACATTATACTGAATACTGAATTTATTGAACGAGTAATGTACGTTTGTTTGTTTGTTTATATGTAAGCCCATTAGTTCTCGAAAACGGCTCTAAAGATTTTTTTCAAATTTTAAATATATACTGTTTCGGGTCCCAATGTGAAATTGTGCTACGTCTCGTGTTTGGGGGAATTCGGGTTCTAGTACTTTCCTGATGTACTTTTTAAGTTTTTCCTATCTTCTCGAAATAAAAACAAAAAAAAAAAAATTATATAATAATATTTTTTATGTAAACACCCCACATCAAAACACCAACTGATTACAAAGATGTTCTTGTTACTATGGTTTGAGTATGTGGAAACGCTCTTTTAACTCAAAAACATGAGATAGATGCTGGAAGATAGGCAACCCAAATGACCAAACTCATTATTATAGATTGAATGTCCTAGAGTTCAGTCGCGTAAGCCTAGTGTTATTCTCCTATTTTATATATTATATATATATATTCTGTTACACTATACTCTTTCAGCTAAAACCGTTTCCATAAATATTAAAAAACAAAAAATATCAATGTTTATAAATTCTTTTTATTTCATCAAAGACGACTGTCAATCGATCGATTGATATCTTAATAATATTTATCCACCCCAGTCATATTATTTTAATTTCACATTTCGATATTTGAGGTGAAATTTATTTTTAGAGCATTTATTATTATTTCAATGTTCCAATTAAAATTGTTCGTTCGATTTCGATTATGCAGACTAAAGGAATTTCTAAATCTAAAAAGATCTTTTAATTTTAGAATGAATTCAAATGTTTACTTTCGCTCTCGAACTCCTCTCTTCACTTTCTTCTTTTCGCTCTTCTTTTTTTCCCTTTTTTATTCTTTTTCTTCTTTTATCTTTCATTTCCAATGATTCCAGATTTGGCCTTAATTTTAATCAACTTAACCTTTCCAACTAGTTTAATTATATGGAAATTCGGCTATTCATGATTCTAATTAAAAATTAAAGATTGAAAAAGGGGAAGGTTTAGAAATCTTGGAATTTATTACTTCCTTTCAATCAAAGGCATATTTCTCAAAAGAAGATATTTTATGGATTTTCTAAAATCATAAACTTTAATAATTAATCTCATTAATCATACTGTTAAGAAAATTTTATTAATTAATATTTATTCATCTTTTATAGTAGTAGAGATCTTGTTTGCTTAATGTTCTAAGGGTTTTTTTAATTAGGGAAATCAAGGAAAAATTATTTAAAAAAAAAAACAGATTTCAATTACACAATATACAAAGATTAAGGGTTAATGCTTCACTCTTCTTCTTCTTCTTCTTCTTCTGTCCTCGCTTTATTAATCTCGCGTTGCGGGGTCGGCGGAGAAGGGTTAATGCTTCACTCTCTGTGAAAATAATAACAAAAATTTTTATTGTGTTTATATATGGTGATTGAAGTACAATCTTTCTATACTAAAAAAATTTACCCTCGAGTATTGACACATTTTGTTCAAAAACTTCGTGTCATGTGCTAGGGGAGTAACTAATTTAAATATAAAGATATATACATTTGAGACTTGGCCGTATTAACTGATGTGCTT
>JAKCPI010015845.1:0-25147 GCA_023213315.1 Euborellia annulipes | reverse complement strand
CCGATAAGATGGCGTTAGAGCTGTTAAAAATTTAGCCAAAAAAGTCCAACTATTACGAAATTTGCCAACAGATGGCAGGATGGTAGAACTATATTTAATCTCATTGTTTAATTGTCGTTGACCCTTCGGGCTTGCTCTAGGGGTTAGCGTGCTAACCTTGTATACCAAAAGTCGCGGGTTCGAACCCCAAGCAGTCCGATGATTTTATTTAAGCCTTTTTGATACCAAATGGCTTAAATAAGAATGCCTGGACCTCGTAAAGTCTTATATGGTCTGTGTTGCCGAAAAGACTGTGTGAACCCCACAGTCTTTTCGGCAGCTTAAGGCATTCAAGACTTTTACGATATCCGTTATAGAGATTAATATACATATTAAGGGTCCAGGCATTCTTATTAAATAAAATCATCGGACTGCCTGGGATCCGAACCCGCGACTTTTGGTATACGAGGTTAGCACGCTAACCTCTACACCAAACCCCGAGGGCTATATATCATTTATAACAGCATAATAATATATAAATTTAGGCTTAAAAGTGATCTGATAATGCCGGCTGTTAGACTACCCTGCCATCTTTTGCTAGAGTGCTGAACTATATGGCCGTTAATTTTTTAAATAAATACGAAATTTATTTTTGACTTTACATTTAAAAAAAATAACAATTAAAAAAAAAATACTTTAAATGCCTCAGTAGTTTCGGACTAAAGATTCAATGTGGCCTCCTGAAGCACCTTAACATGCATTTTGTGTCATTTTTTATTTATTAAACAAAAATCAGAGCAACTTCTTTTAGTTATGATTGATGTTCCAGTGAGGGTAAAAGATACAATTTTATATATATATAAATATATACCTTGCTTGTTTAATAAAATTGCGAATGATATTCATTTGTTGGATCATAGGATCATCATGTTCAGTAAGATTAGCAGGCGTTGTTGTTGGTCCCCAGCCTTTCTCTAGAGAGACTTGAGCCCCTCCTGCTCCTTTGGCTGGTGAGCCATTGCCTCCGCTAACATTGCGCCGTGACGCATTCTCTCGAAGGGTTGCCCTTTGTTGAGTTAAAAGCTTCTCTTGATGAACTCTTGCTGATGCCTCTTGTCTTAAAAAAAAAAAAAAAATAGCTGAGTGTCCCTCTGTCCGTCCGTTGTTTGACCAACTTCCCGAAATTTTGCAGTCTTATAGAGAGTGCAGGTAAAATACTCGGATCCCCCAATTTTCAAAAGGGGAAAATTCTAAAAAATGAATTTTAGTTGTCTTGTCTTATGAAAAATTAAAGTCATTGATTGAAAAGCGGTAAGGCTGTGCGATGATTGTAAGTCAGACAGTCAATCAATCTCTCTTTATATATATAGAGAAGATATCTCTCTTATACTAGTAAAATGAAAGTTGTAGCTCTTACCGTCTTCTCTCTTGTCGATTCTTTAATTCCTCTTCATTTGGCAATTGAGGCAATAATAATAATTCTTCTTTGAGATATGCAGTTGTAGCATATCTTATCATTTGTTGCAATTTCAGGGATTTAGCTGACGGCGGAGTTTCGTCTCTTAAACCAAGACTAGCAATTTTTTTACTAAAAAAAAAAAAAAAAATAATAATAAAATTATTTAATTTGTAAATTCATAAGAGATTATTGGGACATCGAGCTTAATGAATTATTAAAAAATTAAGGAAATTAATTTTTTGTTATCAAACAAATTAAAAAAAACAATCTGTCCCAATAATCTTTAATTTTTTTTTTAATTTAAAAATGAATTTATTGTTATTATTAATCACATTATTAATTAAGAAATTTTTAAAATAAGCTTAGATGATTTATTTAAAAAAATCAACTGTCATATTAGTTCAGCATTCTTGCAATAGATGGCAGGCTTGTCTAACAGTTGATCCCCTTTTGGCCTATATTTATATATTTTTATGCTTTTATAAAAGATACATAAAATTTAATAACATTTATAAAGTATTTATTGTTAAAAGATCAATGAAAATCAACCAAATGCATTAAATATTATTAACTACCATTCTGACATCTCTTGGCAAATTTTTGAATTACTTGATTTTTTGGGCATACTTTTTATGACACACAACGCCATCTTATCGAGAAAAACATGCGTAACACCTTCGCTCCTATTCCGCCTTAAGATTTAATTCGACTCAGTTTGGCCACCCCTGCTTTAAAGCTTCAACGATGCTACAATCTTTTCACTTAAAAAAACAATGAACTAACCTTATGAGATCTATATTTTCTGCAAGTTTAATTATTTTTACTCTTAATATTTGTGCATCTGTAAGATGATAAGTTGATTCGCCAGCACTAAAAGAAACCAATAAATTATTAAAGTTCTAATCCTATAAATAAATAAATAAATAAATAACAAACCTAAATGAATTGCACATTTTATAATACATTTTCGCAAGAGGTTCAGCTTCGCTTCTTAAATTGCTTAAATGCTCATATAATTGGCTGACAATTGGCTTTGATGCACGAATCTCTTTTTGACGTTCTCGCATTTCAAGGAGCTTTAAAAAAAAAAATTTGTATTTATCATTAAATTAAGAAAAGAGAAAAGATAGAAGGAGGGGGAATACCTGTTTGCATGGAATGCACAATCGAAATTGATGTTGGTGATCTGATCCAATATCAACAAAAGAGAGCATTGAATTTAGACTAGAACTGCTATTAGAGCGGGGTAATTTAGAAAAGGCTGCTGGACTTGACGTTGTACTTGAAACTGAAGATTCAGAAGATTCTATTTCATTAGAATCACCAAATATTGGATTTGTCATTTTTTCTAAAACAAATTGGAAAAAAAAGAATTGTTAATGTTTGTGAGAAATAATATTCCAAATGTTTTTGAATTAAGACGATCAAATTGCTTTGAATAAACAGCGTCAATAACGGGGATTAAAGACCATTCAAATACATACTTGCATCGGCGTAAGGCAGGAATTGGGTACAATCATGACACATGATGGCACCACAAAGACGACAATGATGTTTTCGACGAGCAACATGGAATGATCTTGCACAATTTGGACATAATTTCACGTGTTTATCGTCAATCCAAGGAACGATGGTCTGTTCGTGAGCTGCAGGCAAACAGGGATCATTGGAGGCTGGCCAATTCACGGCCTGCCACACTGCCCCAAATTAATCAACTAAAAAAGATTCTTTTTTTTCCTCTTTATCTTTTAAGAAAAAAATAAAGGTCCCGTTAAAAATAAAAATAAAGGCCCGAATTAAATTTGGGCTCCTTCCAAAAAAAAAAAAATACTTTTTGAACATCTCGATCCTCATTTAATAAAAATTAGCCTCCTGTATATATATATATATATACATTTCAGGACATCTCAGGCCTGTCAGTGTTCAATCACTCACATCGAAAAATAAGTAATTATTTTAATATTGATAGATTGACAAAAATTTGAATAATTGAACTTGGACAGGCCTTATGAAGTATAAGCTCTACTGAAAAGGGTTTTCCTTTAAAAAGGCTCTCTACTCGATTGAAAAATAAATAAATAAATAAAACTTACACTTTTTTTTAACAGGATCTGTAGGTAAATCATTTAATAACTTATCTAATCGTATTAAAAGTTTATTTGTTTCCGCTGCATATCTTTCAAGCCAATTATTTCTTATAGAACGATAATATTGATAATGGCTTTTGGTTTTACCTGAAAAATAAAAATTTTTTTATTTTACTATTGGAGGGGTCAATATTAAGTCTCACCCATGCGCTTTTTACTTGTGATTATTTCATTGTTTTTATAAAAGAAAATGAAAATCTTTATTGGGAATCTTCTAGGTTTGAACCATGAAAGTTTCCATTAAAAAATATATAATATTCCTTTAAAAACAATGAAATAATCACAAGTAGAAAACGCATGGGTGGACTTAATATCGCCCCTCACTGTACATCCAATTTTATGGGATAAAATTTGAATTTTATATCATAGATGAAAACATTTTTATTTGGTTGGAGGACTTTATATATATGATTATTATATATGAGATTTAAATAAAAGAAGAGGGATACCCAGTTGTTGAGGTTCTGGAGGAGAGTATGTGTAATGTTTGACTGCTGATTTATTTAAAGAGAGATGATCAAATTCATTTTCGAGAAGATCATCGTCATCAAGTTTTAAGATTTTTTTCTTGGCTTTATCTAAAAGGCCTAAAAAAAATAATTTTATATTAATACAAGAGAAAGAAGAAATGAAAATAACAAACTAACCTTTTAACGATTTAAGAACATCTTGATCCTCGATATGGGCTTCTTGAAAATGATTTTGCAATTGAATATCAGAACCCAGATCAGCTTTGCAAATGGGACAAAGAAATCCTTCTAGGATTTGACCCCCTTCAGCCATTATTTGACAGGTCGCTTAATGCCAATGTGACATTACTCATACTTTAATAGCCAATTCATCAATTTCACATTTATTTATTCAAAATTGAAATTTGTCGTAAAAATCTAATAATCTCCTTTGTAAAATAAAATATATTAAATATTACTCTCTATTTTTATTTAAACCAAGAAATAATATAATTAACGGCCTGTCACAAAGACACAGATGTCACGAGCACGAGATTTAGACAAAAAGCAGAGATTTCAAAAGAGAAATGCTTTACTAATAGATCGATAGTATCATGATATCATGGATAGTATTTGATTTTATCTTTCGATGTTTCAAAATATTTAATTAATTCATTTCCAATTGCAAGAAATAAAATTTGATAAAATCTAATCTATTTAGAAACAAATAAATGTCAACCAATACTGAGCGATACCTTAATATAACCTTATTAAAAAATTTAAAATTATTACTAATTTTAATAATTTTATCAATGAACTAAAATTATTTGCTTAAATAGCTAACATAATTTAAAATTCAATTGATTTATTTTATTATTTATTATAAATGTCTATATTTAGAACAATTTATTAGTTTAATAAAAATACACAAGTGGCGCTAGTGGCGCTACTAAATGCCCATTAATTATTTTAATTTAATTTTAATCACAGAGTTATTTATTAATAAAAAGAAAAATATTTTTTAATTCAAAAATGTAACATTTGCAATATTCAAATATTGAATTTATGACAAGATGAATAATTTTAAATTTTACTAGCTGTGAGCGCGCTTCAAGACAGAAATACATTTAGTGAGGGAGAGACAAAATCTCTTGTTTCTTTTTTGTTCCTCTTGTAAAAATAAAGGAACTCATTAAATTTAATAGTCATTGAAACAAATATTCGAATAAGGTATAAATATTAAATTAGGCCCAGAGTTCTTTAAAAAAAAAAAAAAAACACTTTTCTCATTCACACTCACACTCACGTTCACAGTCTTTTCGGCATTTAAGACTTTTGACGAACGATAGCAGTTATTTGAATATATATTAATTGGGGGATCTTTTACCTTTGGCCAAATAAATTTAAACAATATAAACTTTTGCCAACAATGAATGCATCCAGGCTGCCCTGGTCAAGTTACCAGCTGCTTTTTCCACTATTCAATTAAACTCTATTTATTCTCTGAAACATGAAATTAATTTCCTATTTCTAAGCTAAAATCAATTATGCTTTTACAGGTGATATAATTCGTAGTCAACGGGATATGTTTGTTTGTTTATCAATGAACCCGAGAGCAAATGAACTATTGAAACCATTTAAAATAAATTGATAAAAACGATCCACGCTCAGGAGTGAGAGTACTAATGAAATTACTATTCCCAAACGTAGAAAACATTCCATTATCAAAATAGAATTGAAAGAAGAGATAAGAAGTATTTTAATTATAAAATATTTTCTAATTACATAATGATAAAGTTCTTGATAAATTTATCGAAATAGAAATGAAGTAGAAAATAAATATTTTTTGTTTTTAATAATAATCATCAAACAGAGATATTCTAATGAAGAGGGAGGGGGTCAGGTATCGAGAGAGAGCTCCAGACCAGACTACGAACTTTTTATAAGCTTTAGCCTTGGCTGGGTGCGTAACCTTGGCTCTTTGCCAGGCGTGGACATTCGATTCAAACACCAAATCTGAATAAAATATTAGATAGCCATTCAGTTAATTGTACGCTAGGCGTTTATTCGAACCTTTGTTTACTTTGCTTCATTAAACAATTATGTTAAACATTCTGCCTTTTATTACTTAACACAAAACAATATCAAAGTAAGTAATTTAACAAATTTTTTTATTTTATCTGTCAAAAATTTTGGCAAAATATCAAATTTTTTTGCTAAAGAGATTATTCTGTAATCTTTCTGAAAAGAAATTTCCATTCTTTTTCAGGATTGATGGACAACGCAGACACTGAAGCCCTTTTGGGCCCTTCTAATGGCGCTTCAACTTCTTCGGCGATTAGAGGCGCTTATGTCTCAACTTCGCCTCATTTTTTAAAACCAACTAGCGCGGAAAATTCTATTGATTCATTAAGTCAAGTTGATGTAAGTTAGCTTTTATTTTTATTTTTACTTTCTCATACCTATATGTATATGTTAATATATAGAGAGAGAAAGTATTGGATTCATGTCAAAAATCCGATGTCGAGATTTTGATGGATATACCCGTTTTGAGGTCCCCTGAATTCAAAAAAGAGGTTTTCGCAACAGACAAACCATGTCTTGAACGAAAAGAGTTAGGAACTTGAAATTTTATATTTAAGTTAGTTACCCCCCTGAGAGGTAACTCGAAGCTTTTGAACAAAATCGGCGAGAGAGTACTAGTACTTTACTGATGTCCTTTTTCAGTTTTTTTTTTCCGATTTTCTCAAAATTCGCTCAAACGATTTTGATTTTGAAATTCAAAATATGTCGACACATAAAATCTGGTGTGACAAGCAAGGCCATCGATTTGCAAATTAATTAATTAATTTTTTAAATTAGATAGTAAAGTAAATAGTAAATTTATTAGCATGATGACCTTAAAAAAAACTAGTTTCTTAATTTGGGTGCCCTACATCCCAATGAATCAAGGGCGGATACAAGGGGGGGCAAACGAGGCAATTACCCCCCCCCCCCGAGATTTAAAAAAAATACCTTTTTTTCGCAAAAAATTTATTTTTAACGTAAAATTTTAAAAATTAATACTTAAAAATTTGATTTGTATTTATATTCTGCCAATCAAGTACAGAATGTGCCTTTGAATTACCGAAATTATGAAAAAATAATGTGCTGTGCGACGAGTCACACCAGATTACCCCCCCTCCCCCCGAGATACACCTCTGGATCCGCCCTTGCAATGAATTCTTATTTTTTTTATCTTCATTTACTGGTCCCTAGCCCATTACTGGGTATACACTCATTAATCAAAACATAATAGCAGTGTTTATTTTTTTTCACGCTTTTACTCTTAACAATAGTAAATGCATGCATTGACTAGTAAGTCTATGCATATACGTAATTCAAAATTATAATGTTTTTTAACCTTCGGCCCTCGGGCTTGGTATAGTGGCTAGCGTGCTGGCCCTCTATACCAAAGGTCGGATCCCAGGCCGTCCGATGATTTTATTTAAGCCATTTGAATACCAAATGGTTTAAATAAAAATGCCTGGGCCCCCAATAGATATATTCATTTAATAACGGTTATCGTAAAAAGTCATATATGGCCTAAGTTGCTGAAAAGACTGTGTGAATGTGGTTAAAAAAAAAATTGGGGGGCCGTGAGATATTGACTAAGGTTCCAAGGGGCCGCGACTTCAAAAAGTTTAGGGCTCTGATCTAGACCACAAAAAAATTTATAAAAAATATTTTAAATAAAATATTTATTTTTTTTTTTTAATAAAAAAATTGGGGGACCCAAAATTGGCCGCCGGAAAGCCCAAAATTAGCCCCCGAGACGCGCACCTTAAACCCTTTTCGGCAACTGAGGGGTTTAACTTTATTTAGATACATGATTTCGATGGCTACCGGGGGACGTTCAACATCCTGATTGCTCGGGGTCACCAATCCCGAGCTTGGCATCACTTAACAAAAGAGGACAAGTTGTATTGTTCAGCCCTATACTTTAAAAAATGTGTTCTCTTAGCAGCAACAAGTTTGATGCTCAATTGTTGAGATTCTATTATATATAGTCCGATCGCTTGATCCGATCTATTGCAGCTCTCGAACTCATTTATTGTTTGTCAATATATATATATATTTTTTTTTTTTTTTAAAGATCCGTGAATTAGATGACACATCCGAACCTGACGGAGGATGTCGCAGTACATCAGCTGTATTAAACCTTTGCAAACGACAAATGCTTCGACCTTACCTTCGTCTTTTGGCTGTCATCGGGTTAAGACCATTCGATGGCGATTCCCTCCATTGGTTCTCTCCTTTTAGCCTTTTAGGCTATCTTCATCTCTTCTTCGTTTTAGGACTTACTATTCTTGGGTAATTTGTTTCTAAATCAATTAATTCCCTTTTGAATGAATTTAATATGACCTTTTGTTTTTAATTTCTAGCTATATCTTACAATGGCTGTCATGCTTTCGACGAGATCGTGGATTTGTTTATGGCTTTTCTCCAGAACAACAACGAATTTGCTATGGAAGCGAAACTCTCAGCTACATTCTTCCATCGGCTCTTCATTTCTCAGCTTTCTTATATTCGTTACAATTGTTACGTTCGCGAGATACAGAACAACTTCCCCTTTTAGTAGAGAGGGTATTTTTGCTTACTTCCGGAAGAGATGGCCGAAATTGTCTGGGTATAAAATCACATTTCTTTATTTGAAATACCGTAATTCGCCTCTCTCTTATTTGGCGTTTCTTTTTTAGGAGATTCAAATTTAACTCAACGCCGTTTAGTTAAACGTCTTTGGTTTGTTATTACGATCGGAATTCTCTGGGTATTATGCTCTATGATTACAGTCAATATTCTTATGGCTCATGGAGATATCCTTTTCAAACATGTCACTACGAGGTAAATCTTTTTCTTTTTATTCACCACATAATATAAACACTTTTTTTCACTCTTTTCATTTCGATATTTGCCATTTTTTTAAGACACGCCCCTGGCTCGTGACACGAAGCTTTGAACAAAATCGGCCAAAAAGTACTAGTACCTATTTTTTGAGTTTTTTTTTATTTTCTCAAAATTTGCTCAAACGATTTTATTTAAAATTCATAAATCAATTATTTTTTAGATGCTCTTTAAAGTGTATATTCTCATTTTGCCCTTGAAATCTTTTGAAGCACATTTAACTGATGTATTTCAGATTTTTCAAATTCAGCTCTTCCTTCCTTAGAGTCAATGTTAAATCCCCATATGGGGATTTGCATGTTAATCCAAAGGGGGTACTTTGTACACTTTATAAAAAATTTTTTTCCAATTATGAAATTTTGTATTTTTTTTTCTACAGCATGGGTAGTTGTAATTTTATTTGTGTTGATTATAAAAACAATAATTTAAATTTTCAGATCAAAAATCATAATAGTAATTCTGAAAGTGTGCCTCGTGGTTTCGACGCTTGTCCAAGATCTTATTCAAGCAACTATAATCACAACTTATTGCATTCAAACTCAATTGCTTATTTCTTATTTACAATTTATGCATGCAAAACTTTTATACCATTCAATGCCACCTCTCGAATGGATCCGGGTTGGTAATATTAACAAAATTCCGTGCATTAATATTTCTTCCATGTCAATTTGTATTCATTTTGAATTAATTTAAGGAAATTTCGGAGTTTCGGCGACTTTTACGATTTCTCAATGAACAATTAGCTCCGGCTGTTGGCATTTTCACAGTTGTAAATATTTCATGGGCTACTTCGGGGATTGTTTGGCTTTTTCAATACGATAACATTGATCACGATACTATTCCTATTTGGGGAATCAGCGCCCTTAACGTCGTCCTCTGGGCTTTTATATCGACAGCGCCATTTGTTCAGGTAATTAACTTTTATCAGATGTTATGTCCGGATTCGCATATTCTATTTGCTAATACGCTATACTTCCCGAAAACCAATTTTCCATTCGAATCATGCCCCCTTGGCATTATGGTTCAAATTTTATATTGCATATTTTGTGAATATGTGTTTGATAAAGTTTCATATTTAAAACTTTTTGCATATTTTTAATTAATTTTAAACTGGTAACCGTTGGCTCTAGTTGAAACATTATGCTTTAATAGGGGAATTCAATCCAAGTATGATAACACAAGGTTTTGTTCAATAATTTATTTATTTCATTAACACTTTACAAATCACATCATCAATTATTACACACTGTATGAAAGTATTTAAATAAATTATTGAAACAAAAAAACCTTGTGTTATCATACTTGGATTTAATTCCCCATACTTTTAACATATTTCGGCAAAAGTTTTATTTTATCTTATTAATAGATAAAGGAGGAATAGGTAGGCCTACCTACCTATGATCGAATTATTAATATAATAAAATAAAACATTTCTATAATTGTTTTTTGTTCAGTTTTTCTTTAAAAAAATGACTTCTGGTTTAAGAGTGAATCAGAAGTCATAGTACCCGAGGAATGTTCGCACCTAGGTGTTGCCATAAGCCACTCTAAGCTCGAGGCAAACAGCACACATGTCATGATGAAGGCCGCAAAGACCGGCCGAAACGTCGGCAATTGTATTAAATAAAGCAAAAAAGAGAAATATTTTTCCTTTAATTGCTTTCTGCTGCCTTACTCTCCTCGTCTTTTAATTATGCGTTCAGCCTTTGCCCCCCCCCCCACTACTACTGATATTTTGTTCATCAAATTATCAAATTTTACTGTACTTATTGTATTATATTACTGTCTAGAGAGAGCGGACCGGATTTTAATCGACACCACCATTTTTTTTAAAGAAATATTTATATTTATGAAACTATCCTTCTAACTCCACCCCTGGTAGAGTTTCTTCTTCTTGTGCTAGGGGTCAAGGGTTAACAATTTATTTCATTTCAAATGGCTTTCAATCAAATGAAATAAATAAAGACTGGGTCTAAATGGCCTCCGATGCCGAAAAAAACTTAAAAAAATCCACTTCCAATTATAATTAAAATGCCTAAAATTGCTCAACGTAAATGTGTAAAAATAAGGATATGGATCCCTCCAACAGATTTTTACTACTGATGGCCAGTGGCGTAACTAGGTGGGGGCCCCCCTCCCCGCCCCAGGCGCATCAAGCCCTTGGCGCCCCTCGAAGCCGGCATAGGCGCCCTACGGCCTATGAAGCCCCCTGGAAAATCGGCGCCCTAGTTGAGCTTCGCCCCCCCGCCCTCAAAGGCTGGTTCGCCGCTGCTGATGGCAATGGCAATAAATCAAACCCTTCATCTCAGAATCGATTTTAATTAGATAAATTCTTATATGGTTAGGATTTTTTTAGTCCTTTTATTAATAAAATTATCAAATCTTTGATTTTGCACAAATTGAGATTTATTTATTGCACGAAAATCCGCTCTCTGGTTATAATCCCCCCCCCCCCCCCCCCCCCCCCCCCCCCCCGGGGGCCGCCCCTCCCCCTATAGTTTAAATTTGCAATCTTGGAAGTAAATATTTCAATTTGATCCATTTAAATTCTTACTTTTATTATTGATTAGCCATTCGTTAATTGTTTTCTGTTTGAAGGCGGCTCGTTTGTCCACCGAGTGTTCGCACACCCAGGATCTTGGCCACGAAGTTCGTGCTAGGCCTTTTACATATCAAGACACCCCAGGAGAGGATCTCGACACAATTTTACTTTACACTTCGAGTTTAAAACTTAAAGCGAAAATTTTCCGAGTGCCAATAACTGGAAGATATCTTTGCTTTGCGATTACACTAGCCGCTATAATTATACTCACATTGGGTGAAACTCATGTTCTTATATCATAATTTTTATTTTTTTAATTTCTAGTCATTTATTTTTTCCCAAGAAAGAAAGATAGAATTAGTAACTAAAGAATGTCTGGGAAGATTTTTTTTATTTTTTTTAATAAAATAAGTTCCTAAATATTAAATAATAATTCCGACTGAACGAGGCGATGTTTTATAAACGACGATCTGTAAAACATCAGTCAATAGACTAGGGAGGAATCAATAGATATAGCAAACTTAATTTTTTTCATATTTCAATTAGAAAAAACGAAAAATTCCGTTCATTCATTTATCACATCATTGGCCCCTTATAATTAAGTGCAACGGTATGATAAATATTATTAAAATGATCGTGATTATGTCAAGAAATGGAATATTTTTTTTGTTTTTCTAATTTATATATATATAAGCTTGTATAGACAGTTTGCTGCAACTATTGATTCGCCCACCATGGTAACAGATTTTTGTATTTTTCTAGTAAAACGTTAACGAATTTCTTAACAAACGTCAACTAATAGTATTAATCTGAAAATACTACTAGCAAGTTTTTAAAATTTTTATTAGCTCTTACTTAAGTCGTGACTAGAATTTTGGACTCGAAACTTTTTTTATAATCTTTTAGATTAAGGTCTTTTTAAAATCAAATGGTCTTGAGTTATCTAATTTTTAAAAAATTAGATAATATTTATATATACTTACGCTAAGTAAATATAACACAAATCGTTTTATGTGTTTAATATCAATTTATTTTTTAATGTGATATCAATATATATATAAATATTAAAGAGAAACATTAATTGCATTGCATTCTCTTTTTAAATATATAATATTTATTAAAAATTATCTCCTTAAAATAAAAATTCTGAGGACGAATTTAAAAAAATAAAAATTTTGTTATGTTTATCATGTAATGGAATTGTTTGACTATAATATAGAAATATAAATAAAACATGAATGAATGGTCGCTCTTCAATTTCTATCCTTACATCGTAATTTATTAAAATTTGTATCCTCTTTAGTTAAATTAACACCAGAGAACGATTATGATAAAATAATATTAAAACACAAAATGTTTATTAAAAAAAAAAATTCGTCCTCATTTGATTTTTCCTTTCAAATAAATAAATAGAATTCATTCCTATAAGGAATTTATTTATTTATTTTTTTTTTTTTATGTTTGATTTTTGTAAAATAAATTTTTCAATATAAAAAAAAAAGGAAAAAATAAAATTTACTTTTTTTTTTGTTTATTCCTCTAATCAGAAGGTTTAATAAATTTCATATTTTTTGTGTTATTTTCTTTTGTTATTTTGAATCTCTTGGTATATTTCTTAAATGCCAAAGAACCTCCTGAGCGATGGTCATTTCGACTAATAGTGTCGTAGTGCTCTGCCATTTCATTGTCAGATACCTAAAAAAAAAAAATTACAATTGTTATTCACTTGGAATTCAATCAACATGTGTCATGGCATGGGCGTACCCAGCGAGGGGCAGGGGAGCAGCTGCCCCCCCCCCCCCCAGAAGCAAGAATTAGGTAGGGCGATAGCGACGGGGACTCGTTAGGACTCGAGGGTTTTTATGCCTTTAATTCGAAGGCTTTTCCCCTTTATATATATATGAAAAAGCTATGTCACAATCTGGACAGTCATGATCTGCCCCCCCCCTGGACGACCATGATCTGCCCCCTCTAGATTTGATTCTGGGTACGCCCTTCTGTCATGGCATTATTATAAACTCTTATTTTTGTGATAAAACTACTGTAGTAGTAATAGACAGATGCGGAGGCAGCCAAAGATGGTTAATAAAAGAATAAGACGTTTCGGTCTAAATTTTTGGACAGTTATTGGGAATTATACATATTCTTCACTGACCTTTGGGCAAAAACAGGCTAATAATTGTATGAAGATATTTTACAAATTATTTTTGATCACGTTTATGAAATTTGTTGTCGGAATCATGTTAAAGTAACGAAGATGAAAAATCGTAATTTTCAACTTTGTTCGTTTACAGAGGTATTGCCTGTTTTATTTATGAGATTACAGAATATCTTATATGTAAACAAAGATTTTATGTTTATGTCTATAGTGGGTCTAAATCTAATATGGGATTATATAATTTTATATGCGCCCCGCTGAGTTATGATGCATTTATTGCCCATTTGCACCAAAATATATTAGCTCGACTTGAGTATTTTTTGAAAATAAATATATCTTATTGTTATTATTTATGCGATGGAGGTACAGTGAGGGACAATATTAAGTCCCACCCATGCGTTTTCTACTTGTGATTATTTCACTGTTGTTTAAAAAAATATTATATATTTTTTAATGAAAACTTTCATAGTTCAAATCTAGAAAATTTCCAATAAAGATTTTCATTTTCTTTTATAAAAACAATGAAATAATCACAAGTAGGAAACGCTTGTGTGAGACTTAATATTGACCTTCACTCAGGGCCGCAGACAGACTTGACGGGCCCCGGGGCTACTTACTAATACGGCCCCCCCCCCCCCTAAAAAAAACACTAAGTTTTTTTTTAGTATGTAAAAGGCAGATCAAACTTGATATGAGGTTAAAAAAAATTTCAAGAAAATGATTTTTTTAATTGAAATTTTAACGGGATATAGCCCCCCCCCCCCCCCCCCCTCGTCTGCGGTCCTGCCTTTACTGTACAAATAGAGGATCTTAAGACCCGATTTCCTGATTTCAAATTCAATTGTAAGATATAAGACAAGCTACCACAAGATCATTTGGGTGAGCTAGCCCTGTATTAGAAATATAGATATCCATATTCGTTATTTTAATATGGTGCCAAAAAATTTTAACATTTACGACTTATTTTGTGAGTTTTATTAAAGTAATTACAACCTTGTGCCATGTTCATTTCCCTATTATAATATTTTATTCAGATAGTGTTTAGCAACATCTCCTTTTTGTTCTTCGGCCTAATTTATTAAACAATTTGATTTTAATAAATAGATTATAACTTACATCCTTTTCGATTTGAGAATTGTTCAATTCTGAGTCTTGATTATGGAAATCCATTAAACTTTCAATTTCTGGATTCATCCCTTAAAAGAAAAAGTTAACTTCTTTTTATTTGATTATTATTTAAATTTAAAATAAATATATTACAATATATATATATGAAAAGAAATGATATAATTTGGCACAAATATATAAATAAATACCTTGAAAAGAGAATCGGCCATCAACTAAATCTTTACAATGGATATAACTTGGTTCTACAATAAAACGGCTTCTATAAATAAAAAGGAAAATATTTACAAATTAGGCAGAGTTTTTAAAAATAAGAAAATTATTTCTACTTACTGTGCATTTCTAATATCTTTTGGCAATATATCGGCATACATTGCTTTAGCCTCTTCATCATCCTGTTCTTTCTCGGCTTTTTCTTTACTTTTTTTCATAAACTATTTTTAAAAAAAGGAATTATGAAAATAAAATTAAATAACCATTAATATATTTATAAAAAAAAATCACCTTCATTTGCAAAATTGACTTTGATAATTTTCTTTTTTTCCCTTCTTTAGACATTTTAATAAAATATTTTTTAATTATTGGAAGAGACGAAATGAATTTGTAATTTAAATATTAAAATAAAAATAAAAATTATGGTCAGTGATTATAGTAAAACGAGTTCAAGTCAATTTAAGGTTAATTTAATTTGACATTAGAGGCAAATCGACTACGCATGCGCAAATCACAACTGACCAGCTGCCATGGCTGCCAACCTCGAAAAAAAAAAATCACTATTAAAATAAATAAAAGAAAAAGTTAACACGTTTATTTTATTATTATTTTATATATTTAAATTTAAAATGATTAATTTAGTATTTAAATTTATTTTTTGGATGTTTTGGAAAATGTAATTGTTTAAAGATGTTTATGTGTCTATTTGTATTCAAAGAAAATCAAATATTGAAATTGAAAATTGAAGTGAATATTTGTTAAAAATATTAAATTTGAATATTAATTGTTAGTTTAATTGATAATCCCGAACGAAATGGCTCGTTGGCAAGCCTTTTTCGACCTAGCACTTTTTGACACTACTCGATGCATATGCAGCCCTCGGCCCTTCTATCACATTCTCTGATAGCTCACATCTCACATCCACATCTCAGAGTGCATCGAAAGCTCAATCGAATCGTATCTTTCCGCATATAAATATTTCAAAGTGTGTTGCATTCAATTTGTGAAAATGATATGTGTTCTTATATTAAATATATCGGGATTTTAATTTTTGTGTTTATGGGATAAAACCACTATCGGTGAGTAATAATTATTTTTTTTTTTATTTTGACAACATAAATAGGTAATCTACCTCGAATCATTTTTTTTTTAATTTCTTATAATGAAAACCCCCTTATTGATTATTTATTAAAAAAAAAATCGCTTAAAGGTTTTTAGAGTAACTATTCAAGCAAGGCTCTGTGCTAAATGAAAATAAATAAAAACAGAATTGGTTTTATTTCTCTCTCTCTCTCCGCCATATTTCTTGTTTTCTCGTACTAAATATTATCATTAGGAAAAACATCCAACGTTGTATTATTTTAATCCTCTATATATGATATTAATTGGGCTTTTCTTTAATTAACAAATATTAAAAAAAAAAAGTTTAATTTAGATCCTGTATTTACGAATTGCTTACAAATCATTGTTTTTATTTTTTCATTGAATGAATGGATTGAAGGGGTGGCAAAAAAAAAAAAATAATAAAATAAAAAAAGGGGAAAGTGAATTTAGTAGGGGGAAGAGGATTATTTCATCATCGTTTCTCTCGTTATCTGCGTTTGCATCATTTATTATTGCTTTTAAATTAAATAAAAACAATAGATTTTTTTTTAATTATTACTATACGTATATTCTTTTTAATCCAAAATGCTACGTGATAATTGGCACGAACCTTATGTCATATTAAATAAATATTTTATTTTAATCAATTTTAAACATAGGCCTACTATTAAATCGATATAGATTTTTATTCATGTTTTATGACAGGATATAGGAAATAATTAGGATAATTTAGTTTATAAATATTCGATCCTTTTATAAAAGCTAATTTTTTGTTTTTAATCTACCAAAGGAATATCAACAATATAATTTGAAAATTGTAGTCTTATTTTTTTTATTTTTAAATTTACTATTTTGTAATTTGTTAAATTAAATTTTGTTGTGTTCGGTGTGTGGGGTTCGTGGGCTAAACAAAAAATATTCTCACATATCTATTTTTGTTGGTGAAGTTTAAATACACCCTGTTACCAGCTTTATTAAAATTCACTATAGGCAAATCTTAAAGTGATTTCGTCCTGATAATAAATGTGATGTGTATAGAGTGCGAAACAGAATGCTTTTTTTTTTTAAAATAAAGAAATAATTTCTAATATATATATTTATAGTTCAAAGTCTATATTGCCTAAGATGCCGAAAAAAATAATAAACAAACTAGTTGTGCTCTAATAGAAAAATGCTTGATGGGATAAAGCATTTGGTCAAACAATTACAAAAAATAAATGTCAAGTTGAACTTGGACTAAAATAGCCTATATATCAAAGATAAATAAATTGAATATCAAGACCAAACAAAAGCCTCTATTTTCTGAATATTTATATTTTAGGAACAGCCAACCAAGAAGGGCTTTAAATCCCCCGAAATCTCGAGAAAAAATAAATTAAATTAATTCTCTTTAAAATAATCACAATCACATGCTCTAGTATTAAAAAAAATAGATCCAAAAGGTGGGTTGAGATTAGTTTTTTTGAAGGGGCTAACATGCTCTCCATATGCAAATACAAAAATTTTAACTTTAAAAATATTATATAATCTTCGATAAAAGTAAAACTTAAGGCTGGTATAATTGATTAAAAATTTAATTAGATTTTTCTTTTCAATATTTAAAACGTTTGTGTATATAAACAAGAGACAGACATAAAGGAGGGGTAAAGAGGAATTGGAAGGGGGACAGGTCGAGCCTCCGGGGGTCCAGAAACGTGCGAAGTTGTTTTGGTGGGGAAAGAAACAGTGACTAATTCCTCCCCACTCCTCGACACAATTAAAATAAACTGATGTAGCCACCACGCGTCTCTTTAAAGCATATAAATGTCACTTACTTTGTTTACAATTCTCAAGGGTGTAGGACACGTCTTTTCCTTTATAAAAACAACGAAATAATCACATTTGCTACAATAGGCTCATAATTCGATCAATATAATACAATCAAGTTATAATAATAGTCGAACAATATTTAATAAAATTAGACAAGAAATTTTATACCACTTTGCAAATGAAATGATTCATTTGTGAAGTGAATGAAGAAAATCTGTGATAGAAATCTAAGCCTTAGAGATATGACTCTAGCAGATAAAAGAGTTTTGTTTATTATCATCCTTACTGTCCCTTTTTGTTTTCATTCCAATTACGACTGGCGAAACATCCTCTCAAGTTTACATTCTCTTCTGCTCAATATTATTTAAATATTTTTTCGAAATCTATTTTATTATGTTCGGGTATACTAATCCTAGACTAACATTCGTAATGAATGGGACGATTTATTCGATTAATATTTTGTATTTATTCGCTTTTGTTACCCTTAACAATTAATCCTCAACCACACTCACTCGCTGCTTCCTAGAACGTTCTACATTTTTGAATGATTTTAATTTTCAATATAGGCGCTACCTCGATACGGATTTAACAATCTATGTTAGTCTGTTTATTTGTAGTTGAGTCAATGGTTTTTTAAAAAGAGCGTCTTTTTTTATTTTTGTATTTTATTTTATTAAAGCTGCGAATTTCGGAATCTGGAATACGATTCGAAAAAGAATTGCCAAAATCTCCTCTTAGTGCAATAAAGTGAGGGATGCTGCCTGAGTAAACAAAACGAAGGGCCGGCCTTACAAAAGACTTGAAGGTCGAGGGCCCAGTCAGGTGCACTAACAACAACGATACATAATCCATATACCTGCCATTCATTATTAAATGCTTTTATTTAACTTGCTTGTTTCTTATCCTCTCACCCCACCTATTTGTCTTTCCTTACCTGCACAGAATAGGATATTTAAAAATAAAGGAATTTTATACAAATTCGAAGTAGAATTTTCTTAGAAACTAGGTTCTAATCAAACTCAGTTCGTTACTTTAAGTACCAAAAAAAATTTCATATTCTTTTGCAGAATAAAAAAGTAGTAGTTTATATACAAGTTAGTTTTTCTCTATGTCGATTGCTTCACTTCTAATTAACTAGCTATCTCTTGTGATAAGCTAGCCGACTATGTTTTCAAGTCTTTTCCCATCTAGTTAAGCTAATCATATGATTAAATAAGAACCCAGAGTTAGTAAAGACTAGGGTCAGACCGAAACAAGATTTTCAGCCGAAACTGAAACCGAATTTCGGCTTCAATCTTAGTTTCGGCCGAAACCGAAACTTGAATTTCCTACTAGGGTTGTATTTATGTGAGTTTCACGAGGGTAAAAAAGTAATAACACAAATTTAAATACTCAATATATTCCGGGTTGTTAAACCATCTTCGGGAGTTACAAAAAACTGTAAAAAAGTTAAAAAAAAAAATAACTTTTTTACCCTCGTGAAACTCACATAAATACAACCTTAGTTCAAAATGTTTCATTTGAAACCCACGCCGCATTCCTTAAATTTAATCTTGTATTTCCTATTCATATCATTTTACCTTTTTTTTTTTTTTTTGAAATTTTTTCCCCCGTGGTCGAAATTTTTTCCACCTCTTTTACACCATGCGGACATTTTTTTCCTCGGGAAAATTTTTTTCTCCCTCACGTGCAAATTATTTTACTTTTTTTTTTTTGAGTGCGAGTCTCATCCCATCTTTTCGGTTTTCAGACTCAGGTTTCGGCTGGTTTTTGGCCGAAACCGAAACCAGGATTTTTCGCCGAAACCGAATCTTCAGACGGTTCCTCGTAAAGACCCAGAGTTGCGTATAAGTCCTAACTAAGGGGTGAAATTAGAAACAAACCCTATTTCTTTGGAATGTTTGTTAAAAAATTAATTAGTTTTAATTAAATATTTTAATTTGTGGATAAATGATGCCTTTATTAAGCTGCTAACTTGTCAAAACTTTCCTTATACCTCAGATAGCTAATTACAAATGAAAACACTCATTTTTTTAACTCTAAGGTTAAGCGTGTTGTTGTTTAATATATCGATGATTTGCTATCGGCCGGATAATGCTATCCTAGTATTCCCAAAAGTTTATTTATTTTTTTATTAAACCAAATCTTGATTCATAATTTAAACTCTTTATCTTGCAATAAGAATGTAAAATTCCATTTGCGTTCGTCACAAGTGAATTGCTTCGTTTTTCCTTCTCCTTATTTTCTTCTCAACAAGTTTTTTTATTTATACCTTTTAGCCAGGAACCCAAAGCCATACTTGGCAGGCAAATTTCAAAAATCAAAAAACTTTTTTTACTTTCTCTTGTTTAAATATGGAACAGAGAGAATATTATTTATCCATTAAAATAAAATCCATAATTACCTAGCTGTCTTAGTGTTCGAGTGTCCACTTATATTTTTTTTCAACTTGTTTTCAAAATTTTAAATTAAAATAAAATTCCAAAAATTGACTTTCAGGGTAGAGCAAAAAGGCAAAATGCGAGCCCAGGTGTGTTTTGTATACTGTATGCCTACAAATACAATGGATAATTTCTTTTTAGGAGAATTCAGGGCAAGTCAGGTAGAGAGGCAACATGAAGCGTACTTTTATTTGTATTACCCTTTCCAAGAACATTCAGTTCAATTTCATCTGCTGCTCACAAAGAGGTCATTCCATTAATTTTATCATTTAGGTATTATTAAACTTTTTTTTTTAAATTATTTTCCTGTTTCAATTTTATTTGATATTAAATCTATTATTATTTAAAAAAAAAAGGAGTGATCTCCTCTCTACTTTCCCATTAACACTGAATGGGATTATCTTATTATAAACTCTATTTGAATGAATCTATAAAAAAAAAAAAAAAACTATTTAAAAAATTGTAATTTATAATATGACAAATAAATGGTCGGATTAAGCAGAACGCACAACTTTGCTCACCCACTATTCAAAATAAGTGTGTATTTAAGCCATTTGGTATCCAAATGGCTTAAATAAAATCATCGGACTGCCTGGGGTCCGAACCCGCGACGTTTGGTATAGAGGTTAGCACGCTAGCCCCTACACCCGTAGTAGGTAGAGTGCCTACCTCCTATACCAAACGTCGCGGGTTCGGACCCAGGCAGTCCGATGATTTTATTTAAGCCATTTGGATACCAGATGGCTTAAATAGAAATGCCTGAACCTACAATTTATATATTACTTACAACGGTTATCGTCAAAGTCTTAAATGGCCTAAGTTGCCGAAAAGACTGTGTGAATGTGTGTGTGAGTGTGAGTGTGAATGAGAAAAAAGTGTGAATGTTTAAAAAAAAAATAAAAATAAACCTCTACACCAAGCCCCGAGGGCGATTTTTTTTATTACATTAACTTTACCTATTATTATTAAGTTTATTACTTTACAAAACACACCTTAAATTATTCTCAGATAGCTAATCATATGTGAAAAAAACTCATTTTTTTAAGCGTCTTGTTTACTTTATCGATGATTTGCTATAGGTTGGATAATTTTATTAGTAGACTAGAGATGAAACAATCGGCACTTGATCGATTATTTGTAAATATAATATAAACACTATCTTCACATAATTCAACTGAACGATGTAGTTCATTCATCTGATATTTTCTTCAAATCACCTAATATATTACCTCAGATGCAAAGCTGTCTTTATCCAAAAAATTTCGAAATTGAGTTAGATGTGGTGTCCTACTAATTCGGTGTCGGGGAATCTGAAAATGAAATTATTGTCTTTCCAAACTGTATATTTACATGGTGTGAAATATGCATTTGGCTGCAAACCATTGAGCGTTCGGTTTGCTCTTGTCCCCTCTCTTGCCATATTGTATTCGTTTGAATTGGTCTCAAAACTGACTTTATCCAATTAATTAGCTTTGGCTTTTCTTGTATTCTTATAATACTCGTAATAAAAATAAAAATATATTTTACTGTGATTTCAACCTGATCAAAAAGGGCCATCTCGATGTTGATGCCTTTCAAAATTCCCAAGTGGTCGGTTCCAGAGCTGCCTGTTTAAAAGTTGAGCTGCAAAACTCTCCTTGTCCAACACTTTTTTATCGATATTTTATTTATTTATACATGCATCTTAATGAAATTTGTCCAAATTACTTGCTTTAAACCCAACAACAGCCCAAAAATGTTTTTGCGTTATTTTTTTATTGCCAAAATGAATATATATTTCGCTTTACCAAAAAAACACATAAGGATAGTTTTGCATCTCAGCTCCACATATTAAAATTATAGTTGAGGACGATAAGGAGAATAAAAACCAGCCCTCGTTTTCTCTCTTACCACTTCATTTATTTGCAAATATTTCGACTCCTATACAGGGGCCATCCTCAGTGCATATATGAATTTTATGAGAGAGATTGTCAATCTATTAAAAATATACCACTTGAGAACAATTGGGCGCATGAGCCTCGTGCCTGGACGTTCTATGCACATCATATGACTGGCATAGAACGTCCAGGCACGAGGCTCATGCGCCCAATTGTTCTCAAGTGGTATATTTTTAATAGATTGACAATCTCTCTCATAAAATTCATATATGCACTGAGGATGGCCCCTGTATAGGAGTCGAAATATTTGCAAATAAATGAAGTGGTAAGAGAGAAAACGAGGGCTGGTTTTTATTCTCCTTATCGTCCTCAACTGCGATTCTCAGCTGAAAACAACAATTGTATTAAAATTATATATAATAAAAATTAAGCTAATATCTCACAGATGTTAATAATAAAATAAAATATTGTAGGCCTATATTTGAATCAAATATTTCTTTCCATTGCCATTTACGAAAACAATCAAGAAATTTATATTCCCCAACTCTCAGCATTCATGAATGAGAAATAAAAATGCAGGAGGTACTTTCAGGCCAAATTTTAATACCACTATACAGCCGACGTTTCGGGGGACTCAACGCCTCCCTTCATCAGGACTCTAAACATTAAAAAAGGCAAACATACAGCTAGGTTAACAATGAATAATTCTTTTTTTTTTTTTTTCTCTGTCACATATATCCTTACAACCGGGCGGCACCCCCCCCCCCCAACACCCCCCCCGGCCCCCCCCCGGGCCCCCGCCACAGTAACTTGCTACTTATAATGTGGTTTTAAACAATGAACCCTCAACGGTTTAGTCATAAGAAAAATAGTCCAATATTTCTCATTCATCTGTAAGCGCCAGGCTTTCCCAATCATCAACTCTCAGCATTCATGAATCATCCAAGCCAAGATTTGACACTTTCTGCTTACAAAGTGCCATCTCTCACAATCAAAATCTTGTAAAAATAACGAAATCAAGTTTCTTTGTTGAAATTTGAGTGAACCAGAGGAGAGAGGAGGATACGACGAGACTTATTGATTTGCTTGGCTTGGAATTAACCAGCAAGAAATTCAAATATTTCATCATGTTTCTCAAACTATATGTGATGAGAAAGTAATTGTTATATTCAATTTGAAATAAAAAAAAAAAAAAAAACTGCTTTTAATTTAAAATTTATTAATCAATAAGGGGTTTTCATAAATAAACACCAACATCAATTTTTTCTTCTTGAAAAATAATTATAACTAATAGTGCATTATTATGGAAGAAGGATTAGTAGACGTAAATAAATATATTTATTTATATCCTGAAGATACAAATAAATCAATAAATACATTTCTTCACCCTTAATTTTTTTTTTTTTTGCAGGAGATATTCTATAATTAGATCGTATCTCTTGTTTAATTTTAATTTCCAAGTGGCCCTAAGGTCGGACACACACACACACTGTCGCAGACAAAATATCTGAGACAACTCGTTTCGTCTTGCTCTGTCGCGCCGCATGAATGTAACATGAAAGCCCAAAATTAAAAGGAATACGAGGGGATTTTTCTAAAACATCTACTCCCAAAACTCTGTATTTCTCCCTTGTTAGATCTACTTTGGAATATTTGATCTACACCAGCATTCAATTAAAAATGGGTGTCCAGAAGAGATTTCTTAAATTTGTCTGTTCTACAGGGAAGTAGGACTTACCGTCTTGGAGCTCCAGAGGGCTTGCCTTGTTCATTGTAAAAAGCCTTTCTGACAGAAAAAGGAATGATTGCCTGAGGAATCTCATGTCTTCTGGGCGATTCTTGGGACACTCCGGATTTACTGGCCAAAATTGGTTTCAGGGTTCCAAACCATTCAACTTAATGTCTGGCTCACTTTTTCATTTCGGAATGTATCATTTATTTATTTTGTTTTGCCTATTTCTTTTCTTTTTTTAATTTTTGATTTGGCATATGTGTATTTGATGGTGGGCCGAAAAAATTAATTTTTTTATTTCGAAGTTGTACTAGCGCGGAAAAGTTGCGAGTTATAGATAGACAAAAAATGTGGTGTGACTGGTCGCACAGCACACAACTTTCTAGCTTCGGTAATCGAAAGTTGTGTTCTGTGCTGTCACACCAGATTTTTTGTGTCGACATATATTTAGTTTCCGACAATACGGTACATTCGAATTTCAAGATGTAAAATTTATAAGTATGGAAAAATATTTATATTTTGATACCATGGCAACCATTTCTGCTATCTTTCCTATGGAGTACAAGAGTAAAGTGGTCTTCAGAAGATTTCAATGGCAAAATGAGAATATAAAGTACTAGTACTCTTTGGCTGATTTTGTTCAAAAGCTTCGTTTTACGTCCCATGGGGATGCCTAACTTAAATATAAAATTTCAACGTCCTCTTCCTAGCTCTTCCGTTCTTGAGATATTTTCTTCACATGCGAGTATGTCACAAAAGCCACTTTTTTGGAGTCAGGGACCTCAAAACCTGTATCTCCATCAAAATCTCTATATATTAACATATATAGAGGTAAGAGAAAGTAAAAAAAAGGAAAAGCAAATTATCAAAATCGGACGACATCTTCCGATCGCGCAGAGGCCCTTAAGTTTGACAAAATATGAAAAAAAAAACTTCATTTTTGCGATTATTTTTAAAATTTTTGAATTAGATGTTTTCGTAATTAATTGTTTGTAACGTCTTCAAAAAGAGCCTAAAAACATTGCGTTTTAATTTGGTTTAGGTCATTTGATATCTTCGGGTTGGGCATAAGCCCCAAAATTTGCCAAAATAATGAAAAAGTTACATTTTTGCGAGTTTTTTTTATTGTAATTAAATAAATAAATAAATAATAGTGCATAATTAAGGG
>JAKCPI010015844.1:0-10220 GCA_023213315.1 Euborellia annulipes | reverse complement strand
TTATTTCAGAAAGCACCTAAGTGCGTTTTTTTAAACTTTCGGAAAACTAAAGAAAACTCTTTTGCAGCTTAAGTATAGGTCTAGTCCCCTTCAAATATTTTTTTACCAAATCAAAAACATGCTATTGGGATAATCTCAAAGATGTATTTACCTTTAAATTGTACAGTAGCACCAAAAACACATGATTTGAAATTTTGTCGCTTAGGTGGTTTCTGAAATAAACGATTCAATTATCGTTTCAAAAACAAAAAGTGACAAATTATTTGTTACAAATTGTCAAAATTCACCTATCAGCCTAGAAATTTTATGAAACCAAAAAGTGACAAATTGTCATGACAATTTTACAAAATGTCATTTTTGTAACTTGACATTTAAGGTCAAGAGCGGATTTTTATTGAAACAGGTATTCGACAAATTGACAAATTGTCACCTGTCATTGTCAGCTTTATGAAATAGGGGAGAGACAGAACGACCCTGTTTAACAAAAAAAGATTAAAAGGGACGTTCGGCCTATTGTCTGCTTTGAAAAAAGGTATTTCTCTCCCAGAAAAAGAGTGCGTGTGCCATTTTGGCTGCCTAACTACCGGGATTTAGTCTCAATACTATTGCAATAGATGGTATATGAGAATTATAGTAGGTGCCTGGGGTTGTATTTTTTAGTGGGGTTATAAGAGATGTTTGTAAATTTGTCATTACTCAAGATTATATTATTCATTTTATCTATATAATTATTTTTTTCGATAAAAATCGAGCAATTTGCCTTATCGGCCTTTATCAATAATACATGTATATTCTTGTTGATGTTTAATTTTAGAGGTCGGGTTCTCACTTCGGCAACTTTGAGTTTAAATTTAGAAACCGTATTTTTCTTCACTGTGTTAACGACGCACAGTGGGCTGAAATCGAAAAAAAGCGGCCATAATTATCTTTTTTTGGGCGGATTTTTACAAAATTAAAACTATACATACATAATCATATGTTCTTCTATACCCTTCAATATTTTCATATTTTACCAAAAGGGGTTGAAATTACTCCTTGACAAAGTTGAAAAAAAAATTATGATGTGTGAAATATAAAGAAAAACATATGTCAAAAAATCAAAAAAAATATGCGTTTTACAAAAAAGACATTTATTTTTACAAAAAACATACATGGGGTGAACTACCCCTTACTGAAGGGAGCAAAAAAAAATTTTTTTTTTGATAATTACAAGCAATACGTCTTTATTTACATTTTAATGGATGCTGATTCCAAAGATGTCATCTATTTTTACTAAAAGCATACATGGGGTGAACTACCCCTTACTCAAAGTGTTAAAAAAATTTTGCTTTGATAATTACAAGCAATATGTCTTTATATACATTTAAAGGTCAATCGTTACGAAAATGTCATTTATTTTTACAAAATATATAGATGGGGTGAACTACCCCTTACTGAAGGAAGCAAAAAATATTTTTTTTTTGGTAATTACAAGCAATATGTCTTTATATACATTTTAATGGATACTGATTCCAAAGATGTCATCTATTTAAAAAAAAAACATGCATGGGGGTGAACTACTCCTTACTCAAAGGGTCAAAATTTTTTTTTTTTTTATATAAGTTTATATAAGCAATAAGGTCTTTATATACATTTTAATGGATTGCTGATAACAAAGATGACTATTTTCTCTTCCCTCAACATTGGGGGAGGGGGGGAGGGGGCTCGAGCCCCTTGGGCCCCTTGGAGTCGGCTTCTATGTCCCTGTCATTATACTTAAATAAAAATTATTTGCTAAAAAATAAATTACTATATTCTAGCCACTAACTTCTGTTTTATGTTCCTGTTTACCACTGTCTCTCGCTGATTGGCCAGAGACAGAGGAAGTGGAGTCAGTGAGGGAAATTTAAAACTTTAAAATTTTGCCCCGAAGGCGAGCAATTGCAAAATTTCCAAACAGTGAGCAAGAATAAATGTGATGCATTTGCTCGCTGAAGGCATTTAAGGGGGTCCAGGGGGGCTTTATCACTTGTATACAAAAATAATATAGTTATTTCAATAATATTAATAAGAATATGAACAAGAAAAAATGAAATTTTCAAATATTGAATATTCCCTTTTAATAGATTATTTTTTCAAAAGATTACAAAATTTGAGGCCCCCCTTCAAATTTTATGGTCATTCTAATAATAGCCTGATTTTATTTTGTCCATCAGCCCTTGGTCACGATTCAATATTATCTGTAAAGCAGAGAGAAGTTCATATGGTTTGAAGGAAATCATTTGTTTTTCTGCCGATTTAATTATAAAAAAATTAATAAAAATTTTTCGGGCAAAATCGGGCAAAAAGTCTCGATGCAATTATGTTCTACATGTATTCTAGTTTCAGAATCTATTGAGTTTGTTAGAAGGCAAGAGGATGCCCATATACTTTTTTGAAATTGAAAAAAATTTATATTGCTTTTTTTTTACTTACAAAAAAAATTTATTTAAAAATAAATAACTAAAATATAAGAAAAACAAAAATATATTCAGAAAGAAGATTAATTTATCTATGATTCAAAAAAAAATTCATTAAAATTGGATCAATATTAATACATGAAAAAAATTCCTGAATATCGACTTAAAACGCAAAGAAAAGTTAGTAAGTTATCTTGCCCACTTTGGCGCTCTATAACTCGGGTTTGGGTTGGGTAAAAAAAAAATGAATTATTGTCCTGAGGTCCACATATAGTCTATTATTGGTGTGCAAAACGTTGTTTTTATATTTTGAAGTTCATTTTTTCGAATTATGGCCGCTTTTTTCCTATTTCAGCCCACTGTGCGACGTTCGTAAGGACGTTAATAGTCCTTAATCTCATTAAATTTCTATGCTCTTGGTTATGTGTATGCTATATTTTTTGTTTGTGCTATTAGCTTTACAATAGGGATCTTATTGATGTTAGCTGGGAACATAGGCGTAGCCAGAAATTTTTGATGGGGGGGGTTTAGGATTATTTCTCCCCCCCCCACCCCGACTAATGGGGCAGTATAAGGCGTCTAATGAAATATATGACTAGCCACTTACCCCACCTTCGCTTCGCCCCCCCTGGACCCCCCTCGAGGTGGCTCGGGCCCGCCCTTTCTTAATTAAGTGCCGCAATTTTTCAATCAACTCGTATCAGGCAATAAATAATGCAAATCTCTTAATTTTATGTATATGGGCCTAAATACCGGGGTGTCTCTCTATGTGTTTCTCTTGACCAGACTCCTATCTCAGACCTCCTTTAAGAAAAAAATAAAAAATTTATTTATATAATAATTTTTATTATTTTTCATTTGCGAGATTTAATCAATTTTAAGCGGCTTTAATTTTTTATAAAGCATAACAAAAATCAATTCTTTTCAATGGGAAAATTCTGAATTTTCTCGAATTTTTTGCGTTTTATTTAATTTTTTTTTTTTTTTTTTTAAGCTAGAGAAAATTATTATATTTTACTTTCTCTTACCCTATATATGAAATATATAGAGAGAAAAAGTATTTTGTATTATAGAGCTTAAATATCTAGTCATGGCTTGGGTCCAATGGGGGGGGTTTGAACCCCCAAAACCCCCCCCGTGGCTACGCCTATGGCTGGGAAGATATGTTTGGATCCTAATTTAGCGATGTCTTTGATGTCGTTAGGTATTGAATGATTTGTAAGATTTATGCACCGGTTATCTGGCATATTGGAAACTGGAAACTCTTTTTACTTTTCTCTCTAAGGCCCAATTCACACACAAGTGGCGTATGGCGTGGCGTGGCGATGGCGTGGATCTGGCTTCTGCCACTTCTATGTTAACCTATAGCCCAATATACACTGACATGGCGTGGCGGAGGCGTGGCGAATGGCGCCGAAACCACACCATTCCGACGCCATCTATGGCGACCATAAGTGGCGTTCGCCACTAGCAAACCATTTGTTTCGCAACCTTTGCCCTTAAATTATTGATGCGATATGGATTTTAATATCCAAATTTGCTATATTATATCTATATTTCATTACTTTGTAAAAAAATTAAATATTAAATTAAATTAAATATGTTTAAATAAACATAAATAACTACACAAATTATAAAATAAATATTTTTATATAGATTTAATATTTAAATGCCTATGCAGAATATCTATCTTGATTTGCAATTGGAAAAAGGTGTTGGAAATATTTGCTCAGAAAAAGTGACTGGAGTGGACTGAGCCATTTGTGTGTGTATGCACGCGCCACATCTTATCCACACCACGCCACGTCCAGCGCCACGCCATCTCCACGCCAGTGGCAAACGCCACTTGTGTGTGAATCCGGCCTAATAGTATATAAAGGAATTTAAAAAATAAAATGGAGTAAGCACATAATCATCAAAATAAATTTACAAATCATTAAGAAATCTTATTAAACTGTTCCATAAATAACAGAGGGGAACAAAAAAGTCCTTTTTTTGAGGCTATACCCGGGTATTTGCAGGGGCGCCTGAACGAATTTGAATCAGGGGGGGGCAAAATTTTTTTTTTTTAGAATATTAAAATAATTTAATATGTTCAAATAGTATAAAACAAAAACAAATCTACTATAAAGCTTTAAAAATTTTAAATAAAATCACAATTTTAATAAAATTAAAATTTTAAAAAATTTGCTAGTGATTTTATCAAAAAATTTTTTTAGGCTATATTTATACTATTTGAAAAAAATAAATATTTTTTTATTTTCTTCTTTTAATTGAATATAAAATGTTTTTAGAAATTAGAAATACAATAGGGTCTATATAAAACATTTTGAAAAAAAATGTATTTCTTAGGCTGGTTACACACACACCGATTTTGGAAGGCCGGTATAAAATCGGCCGATATTTTATCGGTAGCAGGTGCTTGCAGACTCACCGGATTTTTACCGGTCAAACAATCAGTTGCCACGAGGTGACATGAGGTTTTTTTTTTTTTTAAACATCACACTTTTTTCCCATTCACACTCACACTCACACTCACACAGTATTTTCGGCAACTCAGGCCATTTAAGACTTTAGACTATAACCGTTGTAATTAATATAAATATTGTGGGGTCAGGCATTTCTATTTAAGCCTTCTGGTATCCAAATGGCTTAAATAAAATCATCGGACTGCCTGGGTCCGAACCCACTAAATCAGCCATTGCAATTAACACGCACTATCAAAACTAATAACTAGGGCTCGGATTTATAGGCACTAAAAATCTTTAAAATAGGCAGGCAACTAAGCACTAAAAATTATTAAAATAGGCACTTAAAAAGGCATTTATCGTAAAAATAGGAACTTAAAAAGGCACTTAAAAGGCAGAAATTAAGAAATAATATAAAAAATTTTAAAAATTGATGTCTTATTTTTGGTAATCTGGTGTGACTGGTCGCACAGCACACAATTTTTTTCTTAATTTCGGTAATTTAAAGGCATAAAATTCAAAATATAAATAGAAATCAAATTTTTAAGTACTATTTTTTTTAAATTTTACATTAAAAATAAATTTTTTTTTTCGAATCTCGGGGGGGGGGTAATTAATCCCTTTATCCCCCCCCCCTTGAAATATTTTCTTGATAATCCAAAAAATTTTAAATTTAGGCTATGTATAGCTCGTAAAAAATTGAAATTGACTATTTGAACTTAAAATAGGCACTAAAAAAGGCATTTATAGATGAAATAGGCACTAAAACCCAAAATCGGTCAAAATAGGCATTATAGGCACTAACAAATGCCTCTTATTTTATTCAGAATTTCATGAAACGTATACATATCATATTGGCCTAAATTTTAAGCCATAAATTAAAAAAGGCAAATAGGGCGAAATCCGAGCCCTACTAATAACAAGTTAAAACGTGGTAACTACAATTTCACTGAGCAGTCGAGACTGGAATGGTCGGTGAAAAATCGGTGAGTGTGCAAGCGGGTATTTAGTCACGTACGCCACTAATTCCCGGCACTGCCGGCGATACAGTGGCAGTGGCCGGCTGCTGACCAGTATTTTTGCCGGCGACGATCACCGGTCGGCGTGTGTGCAACGTCCCATTCCCACATGTGGTTCACTATTGGAATTTGGACGACCGGCATAAAATCGGCCGTCCAAAATCGGTGTGTGTGCAACCAGCCTTACTCTTTAATTTTTTTTTAATTTAAAAGATTGCCCCCCTCTGCTCCCTCCTGCCAAAGGGGAGGGGGCAATGCACCCTTGCCCTTCCCCCCAGTTCCGGCGCCTATGGGTATTTGGGTAGCGCTAATTCCAAAACTGTCATCAGTATTGCCCTACCACGTCTAGTTTCAGAGCTATAGGGAAAATTAAATTTTCGGCTCTTATTTTGAATTACCTGAATACTTTTAAGGCGTTATCTCTTAAAAATATGCAGATATATAAATTACAAATAAATATAAAGTTGATGTCCAATAGGTGATTTAGTGGTGCTATTTTAGAAAAATCGAATTTTTTCATTTTTTTAATTTTGGACAATTTTTTTCCATTCCTGAATTGCAAAAAAACATATTTTTAACATATTCTATAGTTCGTTAACTTTCCGAAAATCATTCTTTTTTGCAAATCTGTTTATAATAATATTTATTTATTTATAGCCTTTTATTGGTTCGCTAGTAGTTTTTTTACATAGCAATTTTACATTGATTTTTTTTTTTTTTTTTAATAATATACATATGAATAAATTAAAAATAAAAAGTTTTCTTAAAGTGGAACCAGGCCCCTACGGGCATAGGCCTCTCCCAGTTGTCTCCAGACTCTTCTTCTCTTGGCGATTCTGGTCCATTCTATTCCTGCAGTCTTCACAATGTCGTCGGTCCATCTCGTCCGCTGTCTTCCCCTTTTTCTCTTCTTGTCGAGTGGGCACCATTCCGTAATTGTCCTCGTCCATCTGTCCTCTTCTGTTCTGGCTATATGTCCTGCCCACCTCCATTTCATACTTTTAATATTCAGGTTGATATTGGCCATTCGCGTTTTCCTATACATATCACAAATTCTGGCCCGATCTCTTCTTCTTACCCCTAAGATGCTTCTCACTAGGGATCTTTGGGTAGTTTCTAATCTTTTTTTCATTTTCTCTGTCAGCGACCAAGTTTGTGCTCCGTATGTGAGTGTTGGCAATACGCATTTTTTTAGGACACTTATTTTTGAGTTTAGCTTTATCTCTTTGTTCTTTAGTATGGACTTCATTGACCAGTATTTCTTCCAGCACAAGCCAATTCTGCGACTTAGTTCTTGTCCCGATCTCTCTTGGAAGCCTATGGACTGCCCAAGATAAATTGTTTCTTCTTTACATGGGATTGGGGGTTCATTTTGAGCAAATTTAATATTTATCTGTTCACCATTTGTTACAATTACAGATTTTTGACAGTTTATTTTTAGACCAACCTTTAGACTCTCTTCGTTTAGTTGTTTTAGCATTGTTGTAATTTCCTCTTTGGATGTTCCAATCAGGAACAATATCGTCCGCAAATCGCAAATTATTTAAAAATTTTCCATTTATTTTTAATCCCACTCGTTCCCAATTGAGGTGCTTAAAAATTTCTTCTAATACACAATTGAAAAGAATAGGCGAGAGCGGATCCCCTTGCCTTACTCCTCTTTTAATAGGGAAGAAAGGTCCCGGCTCTTCCAAAACGATTCTGGCTTGGCAATCATTATATATATTTTTAATAATTGCGATATAGTTAATGTCTATGCCTTGTGAGAATAATAATAACGAAATTATAAACAAAATAGTTAAATATATCTAAATAGTTAAAAGTTTATTCCTATGATGTCTATTTTCAGAGAGAGAGCAAAGCGCCTAAAAGCTAGGCAGCCAGTGTTTTTTTCATCATATACTTTGATAATTGTTTTTTTGTTTGTTTATAATTTCCTTTAATAGATTTTGAATGATTTTTAGAAAGCCAAAGAATTAAAAAATATCGGAAAAAGATGTTTATTTTTTTTTTTTTTTTTTGAATTCAGGGATGAAAAAAATTGTATTAGAGGTGTCCAAAGTTAAAAAAAAATGAGGGGTGAAAATGAACAAAATCGGCCAAAAAGTACAAGTACTTTTTTAGTTTTTTCGATTTTCTCAAAATTGTCTCTAACGATTTTGATTAAAAATTAGGTGTTGGCTGTGTCTTCTACACAGCCGGTGGCCCTTTAACGTGACAACGTCTTTTGCTTGTCTTCAAAAAATCTTTTCTTTCTCTCTACCTATATTGAAATATAAAGAGAGAAGTATTGTTTTTTTTTACTAGTACTTTGTTCCCATTAATAAACATGTTCAAACATTTTCAGTGAAACAATATATGACAGGTGTGGCCAAACTTTTATCCATTAAGGGCGACATATGCTTAAAAAAATGAGGTTTTTCGAGAAAAAAACTAATTTTGGAGTTAATTACTCGGGATTTTTTTTATTTATTCTATTAGAGGTTTCCTTTCTCTGCACCAAATGACATCTCATTTAGTCCTGATCTGATTAGCCGTTCGGAATCTACAGGGGTTTAAAATTTCAAATTAGAATTTCACCGCAGCGCGATAAAATAACATGGTGAAATATTTAGCTGAAAACCCATTCTTTCTAACCGTTTATTCCCCATAATTATACCTTTTAAGACAGGAGTTATTCAAGCCGATAAACTTTTTCGTGCATGCCTTCCTAACCTGCCACTATAGACACATGATTTGTAAGACGTTGTCACGTCAAAATTCACAAATCAACTATTTTTTTTAGATGCCCTTTTAAGTATATCAGTAAAATCTCTGTGGTGAAAATTGTTTGAAGTACACTTTACTGATGTAGTAGTTCAGATTTTCCAAATTCATTTTCCGGCTCTTCCTTCCATAGAGACAATGTTAAATCCCTATAGGGATTTGTATGTTAATTTGGATTCAAAAGGGGTCCCCTTTGGAACTTGGATTTTTTTTTCAATTCTTACAAAATTTTGTATTTATTTTGGATTCCCAATTGTGTATAAAATATCCAAATATGAGATTAAAATTTTGAAAAATAAAATAAATATCAATCTGATTTGTTTTATTCTTTTTCCACAGACAAAGGCCATTTGGGCTGAGTCAAGGGATTATGGAAAATGTTTTTGCAAGGACAAAGAGAAAATTAAAATTTATTTTTTTTTTTTATAAAAACTTTATTAAATAGAAAGAATTCATTTTCTAAAATTTCCTCATCACACTGGATGACGTAAAACTTAAGAAAATATCAATTTTAGTCAAATTTTCTTAGTGTTTCTTAAGGCCACCATTGGCGACGCAGTTCTCAACATCTTGGACGATAACGTCGAGGTCGGCTTCAAGTTTCTGTACTTGTGGTCCGACGCAATTTTCCAATTTGGCCTCAGCAGCGACAAGATCGTTGACAAGAGTGGTGAGTTTGTCAATTTCGGTTTTGACCTTTGGTGCCTCCTCAATGCCCAAAGCGACTAAACATTCAACTTCACCAAGTCCTCCGATGGCTTTGCAGTCTTGGATTTTCTTTTCAACTTCATCGATGAGAGCTTCAAGTTCGGGCAAGAGAGTTTTCACTTCGCCGATGATCTAGTAAATAAAAAAAACAAAAAAATGAAATCGAGTGTCGCCGTCGTCGATGCAAGTGTTCCAGGATATATACCTTGAGGGCGTCGGGGAGTTCACCAACAACGCAAGCTTTGATTCCATTTTCGGCGTCAGTTTTGAGTTTCTCAATGTCTGGGACGGCGGCTTCGCCACATGGGCCAGCCAACGACACGACATCCTCAACTCGTTTAACGGCGGCGTCAATTAATTGCTGTGCTTGTGCAAGAATTTGGGCTCCATTTTCAGCAACTTGGCTGGCAAGATTATTTACTAAATTTTCGGCTTCTTTAAGAAGGGCTTTAAGTTCTTCGAGGACATCGGTAATCAAATCGGCTGGTTTCACGCTACCTTGCTTGGGGGCAGAATAAGCCTAAAATTAAAATTAAAAATTAATCAATCGAGCAAAATTTGGAAAAGTCTTTTATGGAGAATAATATTCTCAAATGCTGTATTAAAGACAAACAGACATGTTTACCAATCTATACCACCCTCTCTGAATATATTTCCCTCGAAAAATCAAATTAACTCTTTAGCGTACCGTATTATTTGAATAAAAAAGAAATTAAAATTACATAAATTAAGATTGCGAGAAGTTAAAAAAAATAAATTAAAAAGGATTGATATTAGTTTTTATTAAATAAGTACAAAAAAAAGAGGAAAATAACTTTTTA
>JAKCPI010015842.1:0-17557 GCA_023213315.1 Euborellia annulipes | reverse complement strand
TAAATAGGTATATTAAAACTAAAGACTAATTAAAACTAACTTTTATTGTGGAAATTTATTTTTATTTTATTTATTTTGTATTCAATCCAACAATACATCGAGTTGATTGTCTTCTTTTTTTTTTTTTAATAAAAAAAACATTCACACTTTTTTCTTTCTCATTCACACTCACACTCACACACACGTTTACACTGTCTTTTCGGCAGCTCAGGCCATATAAGACATTTACGATAACCGTTATTTATGAATTTATGCCTTGTATGAAATAGGGTGTCCAGGCTTTTTATTTAAGCCATCTGGTATCCAGATGGCTTAAAAATAAATCATCGAACTGCCTGGGGGTCCGAACCCGCGACGTTTGGTATATGAGGTTAGCACGCTAACCTCTGCCACCTTCACCCCCGGGGCGATTGTCATCTTAAAACATTACACCTTCAACGAATGTGTCTTTTTCTGAGGTGCAATCCTATATAATCTTGAGTTTTTTCTTGATTTGACTACAGTCCTTTCGATTTCTTTGGGTTCTTGTAAGCTTCCAAGATTGAAATTACGATCTTTCTTCAAAAGCTCTTTTTAATTTTACCCAGGTCATTCCGAGGTAGAAACCAAGTTTTTATTTATCGCAACATTCAAAAGACTAAATAAATTTTCAAATAAAAAAATATTCAGTGAATAATTAGAGGTATTACAGATTAAAATATCAGAAGCTCATGAAAGAATATTTAAAAGAAATACTTTTAAAAAAATTATTCAAAAAAATTTATAGCGTCCTATATATAGGACTGCCAGGCTTATCTGGGTTAGGTGAATTTCTAAACTCTCAACTGTAGGCTGTAGTTGAAACAGTGTACGATTACATTCGGTAATCGAAAGTTGTGTTCTGTGCTTGTCGCATACCAGATTTTTTGTGTCCCGTTTTAGTTCCGCCGATATATTAAAATTCCAAGATATAAAATTTATAAACAAGGGAAAATATTTATATTTTGTTACCATTTCTCAGATTTTAGATTACACCTCAAAATGAGAATATATTAAAACATTTAGGAAAGGCATCCAAAAAATATTGAGCTGAATTCTAAATCAAATTCGTTAGAGCAAGCAAATTTTGAGGTTAAAGTACTAGTACACACACCCTGTATATAGTGAAGGCGATTAAATAGAAAAATGGCGAGTCAGGTAGTTAAAGACAACAAACATATTTATCCATTAATAAAAAAAAAAAAAATTTATTATAATAAATCGCACTTGTTCTCTCTCTTTTTCTTTAGTTAAATCTTTCTTTATTGTTCTAGAACAAAATTTGAACATTATTTATCGATCATAAAACTGTCTTGAAATAAAGAGAAATGAAGGCATTTGAAATGATGAGTTATTGGCAAAAAATCCCCAACTAGAATAGAGATTGGTATATTTACTTCAAATGTTTTTGTGTTACATGACCAAATAAATAGAAGTAGAGAGGGGTGCAAGTTGTTATTTCTCTCTCTCTTGGTTTAGTAATCATCAAAAATGATCTTTGTCAGAGAAATTTGTCTTATTCAAAGATATGAGAAATAAAAACAAATAAAGATTTAGAGAGTGATTGATTAATTGAAAGATAACCATCTTTTGGTTGTTTGGTTAACTATTGTCAACTAAATTAAGGGGGAAAGAAAAATGAATAAATAAATTACCTTTTTAAATATCGTTATGTTGCCCTCAAATTTATAATATTAAAATAAATGCGTCTCTTGTTTGAAGGCATTGTTGGGATTGTTTTAGTAATTTTTTTTTTCCCCTTAATTTATATATATATATATATATATATATATCCTATATTATCTACATCTCTTGGATTCTCTGCTAATTAACGTGTTTGAGTCTCTTTGATTGTTGTGTGTTATTTACTCTTTTTTTATAACCAACTCTCTGGTTCAGTGGCGTCATTTCAACTTTTTTCTTGGGAGTGGGGCGGGGGTAAATGCCCCCCAAATTACATTGGATAGCAATTAATTTAGAAAAAATATGACCTCCTCACTAACGAGGCTTGACCTGAATCCAATAAAACATTTCTAACAAGATGAATCAATGCAGTATTACATTTAAAAAAAAAAAACTAAAATTGATTTGGGCTAATAATATATTGAAAACTTTTTTCAACATTCGATTCATCAAATGCTTGTTTTTTTTTTTGTATTTTTTGATAAATATTAATTAAATTAGAGAAGTTAGAAAAAAATAAATAAACAATTCAATTAGCAAAGAATTCAAGAGATGTAGATTGTATACATATATAGCTATATATAAACCTTTAATTGTTAATAATTTATATTCAAAAGTTTTATTTAATATTATTTTTTTTTAATTGACGATATCAATAAAATAAAAGAATTTTTTTCAATTAATGTTAAATTAGCAATTAGTATAATTACAATAATTGTTAATAAAACTATTTTTTCCTTTCAACAATGATGCTTGACTTAACCAAAATCAAAATACAGTTTTCTTATAATTTTTTAGTAGTAAGAGATTTGATTTTTTTTTTTTTTTGACCTGTATTTCTTATTATTATTCTCCCTCATTGAACTTTGTTTTGTTTTTTTTTTTGTTTATCTTCTTTTAAGCGAATGTCTAATTTAGAAGGGAGAGTCTCCCCCCCCTGGGCCCCGTGAATCGATGCACCCCCTCCCCCTACTGGCTGATTAGCCCCCGGAGTGTGTGGAGGTCTGTCTGGGAGTTGACCAGTGGTTTTGACGTTTGTTAATTGGCTTGACTAATGGTTACAGGAATGGATAGGCGCTCGGGGCTCTGCATATTAATCTTCTCTCTCTCTACCCTACTACGTATTTACTCCCCCCCCCTACCCCCGTAACCTCTCCCCAAACGTCATACATATATACAGATAATTGCCAAAGTATAAAATGAATGAATATATTCCCTACGAGGGATATTTTTAATAATACCGAAAGATTTATATATAAAAAAAATACATAAATAATTGATAACAGAATATAAAAAATAAATAAATAAATAAAATGAATTAATGTTTATCACCTATTAGCCATTTCATAAGGATTTAGTAAATGATTGTATTTTTATTTTTTTTTTTTTTAAGTGAAACTTTTATTTGATGCCCTTGCTCTTCTATTAGCATGTCGCGTTACAAGCCGTGACGTCAAAGGCCGTGACGCTACAAGCCATGACGTCACAAGCCGTGACGACAAAAATAAGAAAGTTGAAATTTAATATATATGACAAAATTATAAAATAATAATTGTGAGATTTAATTATACAATTCTTTAAATTGATAAAAGATAATTTTTAAAAATAATTTAAAATGATTCAAATCTTCAATATTGTTCTCAGTTTTTAACATGCGTCTATTGATCTTTCCCATTTTCCAATTATTAAGTGAAGATTAAAAACGCGATTTTAATACCCTTAATTGAATAATTTTCTTAAACGCCTACGATCCGAAAAAAAGTTTCACTTGCATCGTGCTTTCATAAACCACACAATGATTTTTTTTTCTGAAAATTTAATTACAGTTACTCAAATTTGGTCAAAAGATATTTAATTTAATTGTTCAAATTTGTATACAGCTTATATACTCATAGAAAAATTTTGAAATATTTTATTGTTAGTTGTAAAATTCTATAAAAGCCCATAAAAATTCGTCAAATCGATTCAGAAAAAAAAAAGTTAAAATTAAATCTCACAATTAATTTTCTATAATTAATCATATAAATATTAAATATTAATTTATATTTAAAATAAGGGCTCGCTGGTGTAGTGAGCTAGGGTCAATGCTTCTAAAGAAGATCCCTGTTCAAATCCTTGGCATGCGGGATTTTTCATTAAATAAAAATATTTATTTAATGTAAACAAATCCTCAAGCAAGCCCTGATTGGAATATAGGATCCTTCCACAATAGCCCTCCCAAGGAGAGAGGGGAGTTGTGACATCCCGTCCTTTGGAAGGGACGTAAAGAAGGTTCCCTCTCAGTGATGACATTCTTCGAAAGGAGTAGGCTACAAGCCGGTGCTGAGAGTCCCTCCTCAAACTAGGACATCCTCCAATAGAAGAGGTTGGATATAAAGGACGGTTGGAACCAGAAATAAGGATTGGTTCACTAGCTAGAGACGAAAGTAGGAGGAGGAGTTAGATAGAAATGATGCAACTTCACGGGGTGCCGGTAGATGGCTACGGCCAGAGGCCGGTTGGGTTTGAGGTGTCTCCGTACACGTAAGCACCTCGGGTAAATAAACGGGGATCCCGATAGGAATTTCAAAAAAAAAAAAAAAAAAAATATATTTAAAATAATTAGTTTTTATTCATTAATATTTAATTTTAATTTCAAACAATTTAAATGTGATTCTTTTCAAAAAAAATAAAACCGTCTGATCGTTAGGAGACATATTTCTTTCGATTTGAATTAAAAATAAATCTGGTGTGACTGTCGCACAGCACACAACTTTCTCTTATCTTCGGTAATCGAAAGTTGCGTTCTGTGCTTGTCACACCAGATTTTTTGTGTCGACATATATTTAGTTTCAGCCGATATATTAAAATTCAAAATTTATAAACATGGGAGAATATTTATATTTTGTTACTGTTTCTCCTATCTTTCCTATGAAGCACAAGAGTAAAGTGTTCTTCAAAAAATTTTAAGAGCAAAATGAGAATATACATTTGAAAGAGCATCTAAAAAATAATTGATTTTTTGAATTTTAATCAAAATCGTTAAAGAGAATTTTGAGAAAATCGAAAAAAACTGAAAAAGTGCATCAGTAAAGTACTAGTACTCTTTGGCCGATTTTGATTAAAAGATTATTTTCACGCTCCAGGGGGGGGGGGGTGTTTAACTTAAATATAAAATTTCAATCTCATAGCTCAATTTCTTCATGCTTAAAATTGGACACACACACACACACACAGAAAGACAGACCATGTCGCGAAAACCACTTTTTGGATTCAGGGGACCTCAAAACGTGAAGATCCATCAAAATCTCGACATCGAATTTTTGACATGAATCCAATACTTTCTCTCTATATATATTAACATAGGTAAGAGAGAAAAAAAATTATTTTTTAATAGCGCGCAACGATCCCAGGGAGAGATCGTTTTTTTTATTTTAATATTGATTTTAAGCCTATTTTTAAATGCTTTTATTTAACTTACTCTTTCAAGGTCACCAACTTTATGGCTTTGTTAAGGACACTTCCCGATGAGCTAGAGGTGTGAAATGTAATACTTAAGAGTCATTTTTGATGATGCCACTATATGGTGGTTTTGATCAAAATAGACCAAACTAATGTGGTACTTTATTTGAAACCCTTCGCGAATTAATGTAATTTCAAAAGACTTCCCGATGGGCTAGAGGTGTGAAATGTAATACTTAAGAGTCATTTTTGATGATGCCACTATATGGTGGTTTTGATCAAAATAGACCAAACTAATGTGGTACTTTATTTGAAACCCTTCGCGAATTAATGTAATTTCAAAAGACTTCCCGATGGGCTAGAGGTGTGAAATGTAATACTTAAGAGTCATTTTTGATGATGCCACTATATGGTGGTTTTGATCAAAATAGACCAAACTAATGTGGTACTTTATTTGAAACCCTTCGCGAATTAATGTAATTTCAAAAGACTTCCCGATGGGCTAGAGGTGTGAAATGTAATACTTAAGAGTCATTTTTGATGATGCCACTATATGGTGGTTTTGATCAAAATAGACCAAACTAATGTGGTACTTTATTTGAAACCCTTCGCGAATTAATGTAATTTCAAAAGACTTCCCGATGGGCTAGAGGTGTGAAATGTAATACTTAAGAGTCATTTTTGATGATGCCACTATATGGTGGTTTTGATCAAAATAGACCAAACTAATGTGGTACTTTATTTGAAACCCTTCGCGAATTAATGTAATTTCAAAAGACTTCCCGATGGGCTAGAGGTGTGAAATGTAATACTTAGAGTCATTTTTGATGACGCCACTAAATGGTGGTTTTGATCAAAATAGACCAAACTAATGTGGTACTTTATTTGAAGCCTCACGCAAATAAGGCCCTATTAACTATAGTTTTGAATTTTGATATTTACGAGTCATTTTTTTATGATAATGAATAATTTTTCAATTGAACCAAATCAATACAGGCCAAACTAATGTGGTACTTTATCATATTGATGATTTTTGATAAGACTAAAAGACTAAAAAGCTTAAAATAAAAATAAAATAAAAAAAAAAAGATTTTAAAAAAATGCTTTTATTTAAATTGAACTAAAAAGAGGAAATAAGAAAGAAATAATTTAATTGTTCTTGTTAAAATTTTTTAATATTTATGACTTAAAATAAAAGCGTGGGGCGCGAGCCTCGGAATCACTTCGAAGCGCCCCACGCTTTTATTTTAAGTCATAAATATTAAAAAATTTTAACAAGAACAATTAAATTATTTCTTTCTTATTTATCTCTTTTTTAGTTCAATTTAAATAAAGCATTTTTTTAAAAATCTTTTTTTATTTTATTTTTTATTCTAAATTTTTTTAATTTATAAAATCCAGTTCGGGAATAATAATAATAATTATTAATCCCTTTCCTTATTAAGATATAAATTTAAATATAAAATTCTAAAATAAAATTTATTGAGAAATTTGTAATTAAAGAAATAATTAATCCTTTTTCTCCACCTTCCCCACTTGTGAGAGGAGTTGGTCGTCGTCGTCCACCATCAGAAATATATATTATTCGTTTGCGGGCTGGCAAAGCCATCAGATCTCCATGACTCGATGGTGGGATGTGAAACCACCAACATCCAACATCTCTCGACTGCGGGCTGTAAGGCCGTCAGCATCTTCATTCGATGGCTGACTTTGAAGCCGCCGCCCTCGACCCCTCTCGATGGCTGGATATCCAACGGCCAAGCTGTAGGGCTGTCCGCAACCGCACCCATCATACTATTTGGTTGTCGGCTACTGGGCCGCCAGAAGAGGACCGAAACGTCCAACCGCCTTCGCTGCGGTTCGGACGAAGGTCGGCCACCGGGGACCGAAACGTCATAATAAATTCCACACAGAAGACGTCACCGATCTCTAGTCATTTTATTTAATTCCCTCCAATATAAGGTCTGAGAAAGGGGGGGTTTTAGCTCCGAAGTGGTGTAGTGGAAAAAAATGCCAAAAACCCCAACGTTTTAATTTTGATATTTTATTTTTTTTTATATATTTTTCAATAAATTTCCAACTATTTTTTTTTAATAAATTATAATTTATATATTTTTTTTTTAATTTTATTTTTTTATTTTTTTTTTTTTGCGAGCAGATATTCTCCCTGATTACGTCCTCCCCGTTTTTGAACTCTTCAAAAACGTTGCGAGCGCTATAAAATAAATAAATACTAGTTATTATTTATTTGTCTCTCCCATCCAAGAGAGAGGGTTATTTGTTTTAAAAACTAGATTCTTCTCTCTGGTTCTAATGAATCAATTTATTTAGACGATAGATTTGCGATGGAGATAATAAAATAATTTCTTAGAAAAAGGGTTTAATAGTTATTTCCAAGAATAGCAGGCGCCGGGGACAATGCCTGGAGGGGGAGGTGCAGGCGCCACTTCCCCTCCGCGCGCCGTTTCTTAAGGCCCAATTAATATACGTTATAAAAAAAATTAAAAACTCTGAATCTTCAATTGCGTACAACTCGCAAACGATGGCTCCAAATTTTATGGGATTTTTTTAATAAGCTCAGAATTTTATAGACAAAATGCAGTTGAGAATAAAATTTTTACTTTCTCTTACCTATGTATATATATTATAATGGTCAAAGCCATATGAGCATTTTTCTCCTGGCCAACCCCTCTTTCTCTTTATCTGGACCCTCAGAATTTCTATCCCCACGAATCTTCAAGTGAAAATTAAATAATATGCAATTATTTAATTTTCATTTATTTTTATAAACAAATAATTTAATAATTTCTTTAATGAATTATTTAATCATTATTTAACAATCCCAATTAGGGAATAATTATCTTTAATTTCAATTATTGTGAAAATATTAATATTATTCTTATTAATTAATTAGAGAAAAAATAATAAATAATTAATTTAATTGTCTACCAGCCTTCAAGGCAGACACATCGCCTCTCCAAATAGGCCTTGTGTTCCTATCTTATGTCAAAGTTTCTTATGAGGCTATGCCTCCCCCAAGCACCCTGATAGTGGGGTAACTCGCCTCAATCCTCTCCCTGGACCATTATCCAGAGGATGATGCTATGCATCTTAAATGAATCCTGGTGGCTCCCAATTCGACTACCAGTGGCCATGGGCCCTTGAAAAGAGCCAGTACGAGTTCTTCCTGGACCAACTGGAGGCTGCGACTCCAATCAACCATCGTCAACTACAGATGAGTCAATTCTTGTTTCCCCCCCTTTCCCCCTTAATTAACTTGCATATAATAAACTATAAACTTTCTAAATATAATTTATTAAATAATTATTTGAATGATTATAAATATAATATTATACCTAATATTTAAATTATTACAACACTATAAATACGATTCAAGGCTTTTGTGTCTCAATGAAGCGAAGCTAGATACTCGAGTAAACCCCACCTTACCGGCGTTGTTGCGAAGCCAACGACCGGTAAATTAATTTAATTACATTGTAATTAAACCCCAAATTAAATTAATGTTATAAAACTATGAAATAAAAATTAAAATTTTGTTAACTAATTTTGTCTTCTTCATTGATGTTTCCATTGTTAAGCAACTTTTCACGTTATAATATATATATATATATATATACCGGGTGTCCCAGGTGTCACGCACCCCATTGTTGGGATCGAAATAGAAAAATATTCTGAGCCCAAAAATCCATGTTTGGAATTTTTTGATTAAGTAGTTAATTAGTAATTAATTAATAAAAGTGACCAATCAGGAGGCGCGCTACAGAAGAATAGAAAATAACTGGGGTAGTAGTAGAGAAATGACAGAGAAGCTTCACGTTAATTGTTTTGGTTAATTAATTAAATAATAATAATATTTATTATTGAAATACAACAATTAAAGAATTAGGATTAATGACAATTTACCTAATACTTCTCTGTCATTTATTTCGAGTTTTTTATTTTTTTATAATTATTATTATTTTTATTAATTAACCAAAACAATTTACGTGAAGCTTCTCTGTCATTTATCTACTACTAACTATCCCACTTATTGTAGTAAAGAAGAAAGAAAAGAGCGATTGCAGCTAAGTTTATTTCGTTTATTTAGAGCAGTGGTTCCCAACCTTTTGAAACCCACGGCACCCTTGGGACTAACATTAGGCACTATTAAGCACCATCGGCACCCTTACTTGAATAAAAAAAATCTGGTGTGACTACTACTGGTAACAAAGCACACAACTTTCTCTTACCTTCGACAAGAAAAAGTTGTGTAATGTGCTTGTCACACCAGATTTTTTGTGTCGAGATATATTAAGTTTCCGACACTATGGTACATTTGAATTTGAAAAATTTATAAACTATTTGAGGTTATGAATATGGAGAGAATATACACCAGCGGTTGCTTTCCACAATTAAAATAATTTATTTTGCAAATATTTTGGAATGCCTTCAGTGCATCAAATTACACAAATGTGAAGCGTGTGTTAATGATAAAATTTGTTTGTATTAGAGGCTTCTAACAATTCAACAATCACCTCAACGATCTGTCCCAGCAAAATTTTAACTTCTATTATAAACTATTTGTTTATTAATAAATTTTTTTTTTTTTTATTTATTCCATTATCTCGCGGCACCCTTGGGTGCCGGGGCACACTGGTTGGGAACCACTGATTTAGAGCTTCAAGCCGACGTTTCGGTCAGATATACGACCATCTTCAGGGCTACAATCAATAACAGAAAGGAGCGAGTGAGTTTACAGTTAAAAAAAAGATGAAATTTTGTTTTCTTACATCACATGCGCATAAAATTGACAATTATAGTGAAATTAATGATAAATTAAAAAGTTACATACAAGGTATATGAATAAAAAATAAAAATATATAATATATAACAACCTGAAGCGTGTCAACAAAATTCCTCAAAATGTCGAATGGCACAATTGTGTTAAAGTATATTTTGCCATTTTATAAGGACCAACAGGCTATGCGAGTCAAGTTTAGATTGACACGAGCTCTCTTAGAAATAAATATTTATATAATACAAAAGAGGTATTATTTTTAGAATAAAGGAATTTAAATCCCTTCGATTAAATGATTAAGGTGCGCGTCTCGAAAAGTCGTTAAAAAGCTTTTGACTACCGAGTTCCTCTAGGCGGCAAGAGATGGCGTTAGTGTTCCCCATAGGAAAACAAGGGACAAATTGCATTTCATTCTAGACTTTCCAGCTAATTAATTAAAGGCAAAAAATTAATTATTTTTTAACACAATGATTACTAATTTAATTATCTACAACTTATAGAGCTCCTTTTTTAAAATATCTTTTATTTAATGCGATTAATCTAAAAAATTTTTTTTTTTTTTCGAAAATCAAAAAAAGGGCTTCTATAAGTTGTAGATATTTTAAATAGCTTTAATTTAAAAAAAAATTTGAGGTCGATAGCTTCTAAATTGTGGCCGCTGGAAAGTCCCAAAATTAGCACCCCGAGACGCGCACCTTAAAAAAAAATATATACTATATTTATATACATTGGCCATAAAAGATCTTAATAGAACCAATTTTGTTTATAAAATGTTTCTATATAATAATACTGTGGATTTAAAGTCCTTTTTTGAATTTACGGTATTATTTTTGTAAATATAAATTGACTCCAGTGTCAATCTTTTGAACGTGTCTCTCTCAAAACCTAATATTTTGACTGAGTCAAAGTCGAAACTATGATTTTCTTCTATCGCTTGGGCCGCTAGGGCGACGTCCCACTTATTTTCTATTCTTCTGTAGCGCGCTCCTGATTGGTCACTTTTATTAATTAATTACTAATTAACTACTTAATCAGAAAATTCCAAACATGGATTTTTGGGCTCAGAATATTTTTCTCTTTCGATCCCAACAATGGGGTGCGTGACACCTGGGACACCCTGTATATATATATATAGAGAGAGAGATTGGATTCATGTCAAAAATTCGATGTCCAGATTTTGATGGATATACACGTTTTGAGGTCCCCTGAGTACAAAAAAGTGTTTTTCGCGACATGGTCTGTCTGTGTGTCTGTGTTTTTCCATTTTAAGCATGAAGGAATTGAGCTAGGAGGTTGAAATTTTATTAAAAGATAGGGATTTTATAGCTGGATTATCGTTAATAGGTGAATTAAAAGAATAGCGGCTAATATTATTTCATTTATTGACCCGCTAAGCTGACGTTTCGGTCTTGGTCAACACCATCCTCAGAGCTATAATTTTTTTTTATATATATATTATTAGTGAAATTTTACAAATTAACATGGCATAAATCAGAGATATTATAATTACTTTGCGGGCTGTGAATATAGGCATACAAACAATAACTCAATCATCGAACATTCGGTTTCAGATATTTAAAAAATTAGTATGAAAAATGATTGTATTACAATTTAAAAAATACAAATTGGGTATAGGAGACTTTGCAGTCAAGGAATTAAATAAAACACTTTTATTTAATTAATTAACCGTCGACGTTTCGGTCGCAAATCACGAACTTCCTCAGGACGATTATTGTATTCTAACATGAGAATATACATTTTAAAAGATCATCTAAAAATAATTGATTTTTTTTTGAATTTTAATCAAAATCGTTGGAGCGAATTTTGAGAAAAAAAACTGAAAAAGTGCATCAGTAAAGTATTAGTACTCTTTGGTCGATATATAATATATAAAAGGTAATATGGCGATATCAATGAAATAAGAAACAATTTTGAATTAATGTTAAATTAGCAATTCTTAATTAATTATTAATAAAAATATAAATATATTTTTTACTAATTGTTGAAAAAACATTTTAATTTTCATCTTAGGGCGCGATTATGTTGGAGCTGCGATAAACAAAGAAAATAGAAACATGCTTTTGAATAGAGCTGTTTATATTGGAGCTGCGCTGAGAATCCTTGATTTGCTCTTATCGGAGAGGATATAGACATTTTAATAAGTGAAGTATTTCTAGGCCCTCATTGGGGAATAAAAAAGAAAAAAAAATTTCATATTTTTCCTATACAAACTATTGAATGAAATGGTACAAAAACAGAAACAAATTGTATTATAAGTTCTACAGTATTTTTTTTTTTTTTTTAATTTAAAATAAATAAATTTACTTAATTTTTACTATTTGTTTGACGTTTTTCTGCCACTTCAATTCAATCAACTTTTAAATCTATTTATATTTAATATCTATTATATTTAAAATATTTAATAATGGTTTATTTAATTAATAAACAAATTTATTAATAATTGAATTTAGGCTAATATTTTAATTTAATTTATTATATTAATAAATTTAACAGTTAAAATATATTTATTTAAAATCATAGTGAATTTTGACAGATATATTTTGAAAATTTGAGGTTATGTTCAAAACCTTAATCTGTCAATTATAACATTATGCAGACTAAACAAAATCTTCACCTCCGATCAGCTCCATTCTCACCAATATTCACGTTTTCTATTAATATCTTGAAGCAAATACCAATTTATAGCGATTAAAAACAGTTTAAACTTTTAGACATCGCCTTTGTCTTTGCTATTATCGCAGCTCTAACGTAAACACTATTAGCGAGCTGTTTGACGCTGCTCTTATCGCTTATCGCAGCTCCAACATAATCGCGCCCTAAGTCGGTCAGTCTCTTCACTAACTGGGATGTTATGGTCGAACGAGGGAATTCTGCATCCTTTCTTTTTTTTCGCCCCGGTTATCATATAAACAATTCAACAAGTAGAATATTTTTATTAATGTCGTTTTTAGCCTTACTAAAAGATAATTATTCATTTATTAGGGGTGGCTAAAAGACCTCTCTTTCACTTTAGAAGTGAAAATTTCCGGAATAGGAGGAAATGATTACCCAGAGAGAGAGGTTGTTGTTGTTGTTGTTGTTTTCTCCTAAAATAAATGCTTGGGGGATTTGAAATGTACGCATCTAACTACGTTTAAGAGAGAGAAACATGAGGGTGGGGTGTATTTTGTGGGTTTTATCATTTAAATGATTCACACTGCCCAACCAACTAACCTTCGAGGATTCATCAGCACTTGTGTGTGTGTGTGGCTTTTTAAATTAATATTCATCGGACATACCTACGTATATCCCCATGTGTATTGTTTTTTTTCTCTCTTCTCTCTCTATTTCCTATGAAAATAATAATTAATAACAAACAAAATCCGTATTATAATATCATCTTGGAATTAAAAAAAAAAAAAAAAAAAAATTGAATTATGAATTAGATAATCTAAAAAAAAATGTAATAAAATATTTTGAGTAAAAAAAAAGAGTTAAAAAAAATAATAATTTTTTTAAAGAAACAAAAAAAAAATGATTTCTTTTTTTTCTTTAGATTATTTGGTTAGAATTTCTTCTTTTTGACTTTTGTTTGAACTACATGTGAAAAAAATAAAATTATCTCTGTCTTTATATTTATAAAATTAATTAATTTTAGATTTAAATTACGTAAATATAGAGAATGATAAATAACAAACAACAATTGGCAGAGAATTCAAGAGATGTAGATGATATATAAGGTAAGTAATAAAATATTTTCAAACGTGACATCAATGAAATAAGAAACATTTTTGGATTAATGTTAAATTAGCAATTATTAATTAATTATTAATAAAAATATTTTTTTCTTTAATAATATAATCAGTATTAGTAATTGTTGAAAAAACATTTTAATTTCTATCTAAGAAGAGATTATAATTTTTTTTCTTTTTTTTCAAATTCTTAATCACCAAAAATAAAATATTCCGGGAGAATGTCATAGAGGTAAATATTCTCATATAGATCAAATTAATATTTATTAAATGAAAAAATAAGAAAAAAATTTTATTACAGCCGAGAATCGATCTATTGATTTGTATTCATTTTCAGAACCAATTCTTATCATATTTTTTTTATCGATAATTTAAAATTGAATTTCCATCACATCTTGTTTATAAAAACATTTATTTATTTTTATTTTATTTGTATTATTAAACATCAATAAATAAATAAGTAAATATACACTAGAATTCTAATCTCTACGTATCCGTAATTCACCTGTTACAGGCTAATTTATACGACATAGTATAAGCTAATATGGCTATCGTTGTGTGTGGATTATTGAATCAAGAACATACATAGAGATTTAGTGAGATTGCAGTAACAACAACAGCAACAACAACAACAACAACAGCAGGTAGCTTGAAAAGGGGGCGGGTATGTTTCATTTAATAAGCTCCCCCTGACGCTAGCTGGAATTTATTATCGGTGTGTTTAAAGGGACGTAATGCGGGGGCGGGGGCGGGGGGTGGGGGGTTGAAGAGAGATCGTTAGAGAAACAGAGAGAGAGACCATTTGGTGTTGGTGTTGGTGGTTGTGCTGCTGCTGCTGTGCAATCGGGAAGGGGGGTGCTTTAAATTAACCAAACACCAGACTGACTATCCCATGAGGGGGGGTGGGAGTTTGAAATTAATCGAACAAATAATCGATTTGCGAAAAGTGGACAAGACCGTTCTGTACACCCCTCGATAGATAGATAGACAGACAGACATGAAGAGGGGATTTCCCACTTTTTTTTTTTAATTTTTTTCCAAGGGAAGTTAATTGTAAAATTGATCAAAGAATTGACATACTAAATATGGATACTATTAACAGAGTTCAAGAGGGGAGAGAGAAAAAAAAAGAGTCAACATTTTATTAAAAAAAAAAAAAAAAATTAAATCAATCATTTTTTTTTTTAATTTAATCACAAAACCGATTTTTGATATTTAATAGAGTTGTTATCATTAATAAAAAATGTGGTTAATGTAAAAAAGTTTTTCTCAAAACTTTACATTTGGTTATTATCTCATATCTTGCAATTATAAAGAGAGAGAAAGAGAAAGGAGATTGGGTGCATGGCAACTGGTCAAGGCCAACGAGATCATAAAAGGCGACAATCAGAGCGACGTCATCGCCCAAAATAGAAAGGCGCCCAGACGGCTGTGTCTGGCAATCTATTAATACTAACCAACCTGAAAATATCATCTCTTCAAGATGATTGGTTAAATGTTCAAATTGGGAAATTTCTTTTAAACAAAACTTGTTCAGAATGATGAATAAAACAATTTTGTTTATACAAAAAATTAATATTTCAAGGGTATATATTTTGATTTTTCTATTTCCTTCATCAGAAATGCAATAGACATTATTATTTTTAAGCAATGCCAAGCTGTACTGAATCTCGGAATGGAGGCAAGAGATGTAACCTCTAGAAGCCCTTAAATCAAAATAATCTCACTTTAAAAGTCCCTAAAAATAAATTCGAAAAGACCAAAGAGTAACTTGTGGTCAAAAAAGCAACAAATTAAACACACAACAAACAAAAGAAAGCAATACCTCATCACAAAGCCATAAATAAAATGAAAGAGACTAAATTTTATTTTTTTTATTACCTAATAAAATTTGAACTTGGCCTAGTTTTAATGAAAAGGTCATTCACTTCTAAATTTTTATAAAAAAAAGTAAAGGGATTACTCTACGAATTAATTTAATGAATTTAAATAAATAATTTTAGTTTTAAAATTTTTTATCATTATTTATCATCTTTACGAGATGAAGCAAGTGACGTTTTGATTTGGCATGTGTATTGCCTCGATGCTCGTTTCTAATAAAACGCGATTCGCGAATTTTATTATTTGTGTTTGTGTTTCTAATGTGTGTGTTATAAACTCGAACTCCGAATGGATAATTCCTCTTTTGTTCTATTTATTCTTTATTCCTGCTCTGATATTTATTATAAAAAATAAAAATCTTAATGCAAGTTAGGAGGGAATTATTTATTAGTTGCCAAAATCACCGTCAAGATTGGGGATGGCGCCACCGTACAGTAAAATTTCTTTCTTTCACATGTCAGGCTATTGAAGTTTTCAGAATGGGCTTGAGTGTCAACACCAGATGAAAGCTTGGAGCCATCACCATCAAATTTTTTTTTAATTCAAGGGTTTATAAACCCTATCTAAATTGCAAGTTTCAACAAAATTGTTCTATAATCTTGAATGTTATTAACGCGAGAAAGCCAGTTTTTGTGTTTAAGTGACAACAGCAGACAGACGCTTGGAGCTATCACCACCAAATTTTTTTATATTAAATATTATATAAAGAGCGCGGTCTTATCTCAATTTCGATCATAATAGCGTTTGGTTCCTTCATGCATAACATCGTCCAAATAAATTTTTTATTTAAGGATGTTTGGGAAATACAATCGGAGACAAAAGTACTAAAATTTAAGAATTCGTGAATAATTAAGTTATAATGCATACAATTAGTTAAAAAAAATACTAACAGAATAAAAGAAATGTAATTAGGAAATTGAAAATTTTCAAAAAAAAATTTCATTAAAATAAGAATAAAATGAAAAACTTTTGGCACTGATTGTACCACGATTTAAACTTTTAACACAAAAATATTTAATTTTAATCTTTATAAATTATGATTAATAAAATTTTTTAATTCACTCAATCTAAATAAAAATTAAAACTATGGAAAAGCATTTATTTATTTAAGAAAATTATGGGTAAAAAAATTATCAAATATTAATAATTGATTGTTGTAAAATAGACTGAAAACGTGCAATAACACAGCATAATTATTCAGACGTTGGCAGCTTGAGGTAATCTTCTACCAAATGATTATGAAATAAATTTTATAAAAATCAATTTTAATAAATTATTTGAAATATTCTATCCTTATTCGCAACTTATATCCAACTAAAGCGCTCAGGTGACTACAGTGTTGCCGCACTTTCTTATACACTATTATGTTATTTCGCTCTTATGGGGGTTAAAATAAACATTTAAAAAATTATTATTATTAAAAATTAATTGCTGATTAGGGAAAAAATAAAAAGAAAAAATTTATTTGGGTGAATGATTGATTTTATTGAAAAATTTAATATAAAATTTGATTGTTGATTGGTCATTGGCTTCGCAACAATGACTTTGGGGGTAACAATAAAAAAGGGTATTGAGTAATCCGTCGACTGGCTCAGCTCCAAGGTTCATATTTGCTCAAGATTAAAACAATATTTTTCATTATTAAAATTTAAAGAAGAGATTTGATCTTTACAACATCACTTCAATTATATTTAATAAGAATTTATTTTTTTAATTAAATGGAAATCAAGGGACACACACACAATTTGCTGTTCTTTTCTTGTTGATCAGGACTTATCTGGTTTGAAGAGAGTTTGTGGGCTGCGCATGCGTGATGGCTGTTGCAGCATGAGGACCAAGCTATCGTTGATGGAGATAGTTTGGATAGCGTTTCGGTGACGGACTTGCCCAAGTACATTTCGGTCGCCTTGGCTGCCTTCATCGAGAGGAGTTTCGGCAACGGATGAAGCCAAGTGCTGTTGTAAAGAAATGGTTGTCGCCAGTT
>JAKCPI010015841.1:0-14494 GCA_023213315.1 Euborellia annulipes | reverse complement strand
AAATAGCGTGTCTACCTACCAAATGGGCGCTTGGGGTTCGAATCCCGTGCACGACTTGTTTTTTTTTTTTTAATTAAAATATTTATTTTATTGTTTTTACAATTAAGGTTGTTCGGACATTAAAGCACTTTCGTAGATTAAAGCTAATTTTTTAATATGTTATAAATCACTATCAAATACGTATAAAATAAAATTTTGAAGCAGATCTGACACAGGGTTATCGTGTAATTAATTTTTAAAAAATTGAAATTTAACATGTAGCCTATGGGGAATAACGACGAAACGCACACATATCGAATTATATAGGCATCTGTGCAAATGATACAAAAACAAAAAAACTTACATTTTATTAATTCACTTCCGAGGAATATGTTAAAAATAAAATCAAAAGTTTCTGCCGACCGCTTTTAAAGATATTTTAACAAGAAAGTCAAAAAAATTCTCCAAAATGACAGTCGCTAATATTTAAAAATAATGAATTCTCGAGAGTCAGACCAGCCTGGCAACGTCGCATAGCATAAGTGTCTTATCTCTATGTCAGATACATTTTTTTTTTCAATTTTACAATATTTTTTCTCGCAAATCGTCCATTGTGTTTAAACTGATTTGCATTAAACATTGTAATATATTAAATAAAATAAAATTTAAGGCGTTTAAGATTTAAAATAGATAGCTGATGAATGCAATGTTGCCAGATCTATATTACGTGAAATACTGCTCAAGTCGAAAGTCATTCATTTATTATTTTTGGTAATTAAATTATTAACTTAATCCAATTATAAACTATGATAGGTCACGACTAAATTATAATAAGGAATTTTGGCATTCAAATTTTTAATTTTATTTAAAAAAATTTAGATTCTATTATGACTTACGATGTACTATCCGAACAACCTTAAATAAATTTATTATTTAATATTATACATTATTTATTAATAAATAATTATAGTGTTATTTTGCTAACAAAAAAAGACTAAATTTTAAATCATAATTATATTCAATAGCAATATTTTAAATAACTACCAAATAAATACACTATTATTTAATAAACTATTATTCAAAATACTATAATTTAGGCTATTAATAAGTAAAAAGTTTCAATCTTATTTCTTGATTTTACATTATAAGCATTTATACATTATACTTTTTTATTACAAACGTGAGACTGAATGATAATCATCATAAAAACATTTGAAACAAAAATTTTTTCGGCATCTAGCACAATTAATTAAAGCGGAATAATTTTTACAAGAACAATAAATTATTTTTTAAAAGATCAGTTGGAAAACAGACAAACATCATTTACGTTCACAAAAAATTTCTCTATTAATAAATAATCTATAATATTAAATAATCAATTTATTTAATAATAAAAACAATCCTTCTATACTAAAATAATAACGAATCTCTAAGCGCCTGTTGATTCGTTCCTACATTATATGCTCTTTTCTTTAATTTTTTAACTTATCTTATTAAAATGACCCAATTTGCGCACATCCTGAATATATTTCTATTAGACTTTCATTTACTATTTTTCAATCTTTTGTCTCGTTTTTCGTTTTCTCGTTTTTTTTTTTTTCGTTTTTTCGTTTTTTTTTCAGTCTCACGTTTGTAATAAAAAAAGTATAATGTATAAATGCTTATAATGTAAAATCAAGAAATAAGATTGAAACTTTTTACTTATTAATAGCCTAAATTATAGTATTTTGAATAATAGTTTATTAAATAATAGTGTATTTATTTGGTAGTTATTTAAAATATTGCTATTGAATATAATTATGATTTAAAATTTAGTCTTTTTTTTTGTTAGCAAAATAACACTATAATTATTTATTAATAAATAATCTATAATATTAAATAATCAATTTATTTAATTATAAAAACAATAAAATAAATAATTTAATAAAAAAAAAAAAATAAGTCGAGGCGAAATTCGAACCCCAAGCGCCAGTTTGGTGGGTAGACACGCTACCTGCTAGACTATTGTCGCCATTGTCATATAAAAAGCCTAACTAGTATATAAGCGAACTTTGAATTTTTTAAACGTCATTTTCTCCGTATCTATTGAGCGTTGCGCGTTACTATTTCAAGGGGTGAACCCCCTAACGGTATACAATCATCACCCGAAGTTTCATCCCAAAATGAAATGCCAAGGTCGTGCCCTCCCCTTGTTAGTAAGCAAAAAAATCATATCACACACATTAAATTTGTTTTGCATTTCTGGGGTCGTACTGACCAGAAACGTATAGATATATATAAAAAAAAATTGGGAGTGTACGATATAATTCTTTAATTACGCTCACATTTGCTTAAAAAAAAAAAAAAAAAAACTGATGAAGCCTACGTTTTTTTTTTTTAACAAAAGTGGAATGAATAATAGTCCGAGTGACGTAGCGAGACGAAAGTGTTAAGCAGAGCGCTAACTAATCACATTTAATCAGTGGCAAATCCTCTAGACCAGCTTGGGTTGGATGATTAAACGTTCACACCGCTCTTTGCTCTCTCTCTCTCTCTCTGATGACAAATAAAACCATTTTCAACAATACAATACTGTAGTCCTTATTTATAAATATCTTTGTGAGTAGAATTTTTATAAAACGGTCTCAGGGAGGCCTGGTGTGACTGGTCGCACAGCACTCAAATATCTCTTAAAAGTTGTGTTCTGTACTTGTCACACCAGATTTTTTGTGTTAGTTTTCGCCGGTATTTTTTAGAATTCAAGATGTAAAATTGATTAACATGGGAAAATATTTATATTTTATTACCATGGTCTCCTATCTTTCCTATGAAGTACAAGAGTAAAGTGTGCTTCAAACGATTTGAAGAGTAAAATGAGAATATACATTTTAAAGAGCATCAAAAAAAAAAAAAAATAATTGATTTTTAAATTTTAAGTTGAAGCAAAAATCTGATTAAGTATATTAGTAAAGTACTCTTTGGCCGATTTTGTTCAAAAGCTTCGTGTCACGTCTCAGGGGGGTGGTCTAAAGGCCGTTTCACACGTAGAGTTTTCAGGTTACATTGCATGCGATGTGACGTCACTGTATGCAGAGCCAGCAGTGTGATGCACTCACACGAGACATGCAGCCAGCGAATAAAACTTGAGCTGTCAAAAATTATAATAATACTTATTAATATATTCACAAGTCTCAGAGGGAAGGGCTTATTCAAACATGATGAGTTTGGAAGTCTAAGTATGGCGGAAATGACCGAATTTTGCCCTCTGGTGATCGCCTTTTTATAAAATATTTCAATAAAACGTAAGCTGTCAAAATGAAATAACCTCACTTTTTGGTTAAAGTCAGCCATGTTGGATGACGTAAAAAATCCGACTCTGTTATTGGTCGATGCATGGGTTTGGAAAAAAGGCATGCAAAAAAAATAGAATATGCGGAATCAGCCAAAAATCTATACAATCAGACGCTAGGGTCATATAAATGACGTCATATCGCATGCGATATAACAAGAAAACTCTCCTTAAGGTGCGCGTCTCGGGGTGCTAATTTTGGGACTTTCCAGCGGCCACAATTTTGAAGCAATCGGCCTCAAATTTTTTTTTAAATTAAAGCTATTTAAAATATCTACAACTTATAGAAGCCCTTTTTTTGATTTTCGAAAAAAAAAAAAATTTTTTTTAGATTAATCGCATTAAATAAAAGATTTTAAAAAATTCGCTCTATAAGTTGTAGATAATTAAATTAGTAATCATTGTGTTAAAGAATAATTAATTTTTTGCCTTTAATTAATTAGCTGGAAGGTCTAGAATGAAATGGAATTTGTCCCTTGTATTCCAATGGGGGAACACTAACGCCATCTCTTGCCGCCTCGAGTCAATCGTGCTTTAACGGTTTTTTGAGACGCGCACCTTAACTTGAATATAAAATTTCAACCTCCTAGCTCAATGCCTTAATGCTTTAACTAACATACACACACACACAATAGACTATTTTGTAAAGTGTTAAGAGAAAATATAAATTTTGAATGGGATATAGCGTAGTTGTTTAGTTAAAGTCGAGTTATGCTCCTAGTTTGTCTGTCTATAGGCCTACTCAGTTGAGTAGACAGATTATATGCCGGGAGCAGACGACGCAGACGCAATTGGCCGTGCCACACGCACACATTTTGAATGTATGTATGTACACTGTGAGAGAGGGGGGATGGGGGGTCACCATGACGTAATTAATTCGCTTGTCATAATCGAACGAGCGCGTTAATCATGCTTAACGGTGCGCATTAGGATACCCACCGATCCATCCGCCCGTGACGGCTTTACAATATACACACATACTACACCACCTTACCCCCCCCCGCCCCCACCCCAACCCCCTATATACACTCACATGCACGCGCATACTGATCATAGACAAATGCTCACATAATAGTTTTTTATTTTTAGACAAGCTGGTGTGACTGGTCGCACTTTCGGCAAGTTGCGCTCTCAGATTTTTGTATGTCGCGAATATATATTTAGTTTCCGACAGTAGAATTAAAGATATAAAATTTATAAACATCTATGAAGTATAAGAATAAAGTGTGCTTCAAACAATTTTTGTAAACAAAATGAGAATGGAATTTGTGTACAATAATTTGTATTATTTCTTAAGGACCCAATAAAATACTTGATCTGAGGAACGAGCCCGATCCGTGAGAGGCCCCACACACGTGCGGATTTGGCTCATTTGAAGGCGAGCCGAGCCGGGCTCGCGTACCAAAGTACGGCGGGTATGGGTCTGATCAGTGACGTACCAAGGGGGGGGCGGTCCGCCCCAGACCCCGAGCCGGCATAGGCCCCCCATATATTTATAAAAACAAAATTTAATGAGGGTTCTGGGATATACGGTGTTTTAAAATATACTTTTGTATATGGATGAAAGGGATATTTAAAGATGAGCACCCCCCAAAAAAAAAAAAAATTCAATATAAGGCCCCCTCTCCTAGTGCCGCCCCAGGCCCCCAACTGCCTCGGTACGCCTCTGGGTCTGATGAAGATGGGGCAGAGACTATGGAAACTGCCATCTGACAGTCGCAACCTAAAATAAATTTAAAAAATTGTTTTTTTTTCGCCAATCCATCTTAAGCAAAAGAACAATAAAATTTTCAAGATTTAAAAAAAAATATATATATATACTCTCTAAAAACGAATTAGTAAAAAACTACTAATTCATAGTGAATAGTCACTTTTTTAAGATGTGCAAAGTAGACCACCCGTAAATAGTGGATATCCACTTTTTCAATTAGTTAAAAATTATTACTTTTTCAATTAGAGAATTTTTCACTAATTGAAAAAGTGAATTTTTAAAAAAATAATGACCAAAAAAAAAGAAACGTTTAAGATATATGAAATAAGGTGCGATGACACCGGGACCTAACTTGTGTTTACTGACTCGAGTTCTAGCCGAAACCACTTAAACTTGACTTACTCTTACTTCTCTGTTATTTGGTATATAAGTATGTCGCTGGTGTTAACAATGTTTTTTACTTTCTTGAATGTTACTATATTCCTTCCCAGCAATTTATTTCTAAATAAACTTAATAAAACTAATTATCGTTATATCAAGAAATATATTTACTAAATTTTAAGTAAAAATATTTCTTAATTGACTATTTAAAAAATAATATTTTATTAATTAAAAAAAATTTGGAATCTATTTGTTATGACTTAACATATATTTCCTGCAATTTTTAACAAAAAATATAAATTATCTCAATATTATTATTTATTTGTATTATTATTACTTAAATAAAGCCTTATATTGCCAAAAATGTCTTTATTAAGGAACCGATCAAACAGCTGTGTCGGCCATGTTGGCTTCTCAGACAGCCGGAATTGAGTGAACTACTTTTTGGATTAGTAAAAAATAACTAATCTAAAAGTAACCAATAAACTTACTAAATATATTAGTAGATTCTACTCAAAATGACTAAATTTGATGTAATTTTCTTACCTACTATTTGAATAAGTAAAAGTTCTACTAATTCGTTTTAAGAGAGTATATACCAGGTAGGCCTATATATAAAGGTTTTTATTTCAGATGGCTGCAGTCCCCGGGAAGGCTCACGTCTCTTTCTTCTAATTAAATATCTACAGCTATTCAAGTCAAGACATTTTATAAAAGTTAGTTTTTTTTTTTTTTTGAAGTGAAACTTCTTTACGCTCGCTTCTGCAACGTCGATTCATGCGACATCTCAATTCTCGTTCCGCTAGGGAGAAAGAGAACGAGTTTGGAGTATTTCTTGTTCAATAACATCATCATAAAATCAACGCGACGAGACTCAACACATTAATATTTCTAAAACATGTTGATATATCCAAATTTGAACAAATTTAACTTTTTTTTTCTAGTCCCTGTTGGTATCCTGAATGAAGAGATGTGACACGTGGGGCAGTCAAAGGAAAAAAATCAGCTAAAAGATGACGTTTTGTGCTCCCATCAAGATTATCGCGGTGCTGTTTGCATGAAAGGAAATAAATAAAAGATAAAATTGTATTATTAGATTTTATTTTTGAGGGAAAAATCATTGTGTGGTTTTATATGAAACCACGATGCAAGTGAAACTTTTTTTTTCGGATCGTAGGTGTTTAAGTGAAAATTATTCAATTAAGGGTATTAGAATCGCGTTATTAATCTTAACTTAATAATTGAAAAATGGGAAATCAATAGACGCATGTTAAAAACTGAGAACAATATTTATTTAGTAAGTGAATCATTTTAAATTATTTTAAAAATTATATTTTATCAATATAAAAATTGAATAATTAAATCTTACAATTATTTTTTTATAATTCGTCATATATATTAAATTTCAACTTTCTTATTTTTGTCGTCACGGCTTGTGACGTCATGGGTTGTAGCGTCACGGCCTTTGACGTCATGACTTGTAACGCGACATGCTGATAGAAGAGCGAAAAAATTTGAGAGGATTAAATAAAAGTTTCACTTTAAAAAGATTATTTTAATAAAAAAAAAAAAATACGCAAAGTTATTCTCTGATGGGAGGTTCTAAATGATTGAGAATGATGCGTTATTTTATTTTATTTTTTTTATTTTTAAATCCAATTGAGCCCCTCTCTCTCTTGTACTTGACATATTTGAAATATTCGCTTGGCTTAGGACAACTTAATTCAGATTCTGTAATCTGAGGCAGCCAGCCAGCCAGCTGAAAGGTGAGGCGAGGGCCAAAAGGGTGAGAGAGAGAGAGAGAGAGCCTTTCAAGATAAGCAATGTCCAAACTTGTGACAATTAAATTATATCCCAACGAGAGAGAGAGAGAGAGAAAGGGGGAAGTCCCAAAATTCCTGCGCGCTTGGGAAAATTAATATCCTCATTTCATTTATGGATTATTTAACGGTAAATGTGCACATATTACTACTAATAGAGGCCATTTATCCTCTCTCTCTCTCGCTGGTTTCTCTTACAAATTCATTAATATATAGCCTTCGAGTAGGGTACACCTTTAATTGAAATCAATTTGTTCTTATTAATATTACTGTATTTTTATTTAATTGAAAAATCAAATATTTTTTATGGCTGTAAAAATTCAATCAGACAATCGAAAAATTGACAGTATATTCCTCATTTAATGCTAAAACCCCTGTGAAAAATTTCAAACCGTTTCACTAAACCGTTAAAAAGTTATTGAAATTTAAAAAAATGTTATTTAACATGTAGTCTAATGGAGATTCTTTCACTAAGCAGATTAAGGTGCGCGTCTCGGGGTGCTAATTTTGGGACTTTCCAGCGGCCACAATTTTGAAGCTATCGACCTCAAATTTTTTTTAAATTAAAGCTATTTAAAATATCTACAACTTATAGAAGCCCTTTTTTTGATTTTTTAAAAAAATACAATTTTTTTTTTTAGATTAATCTCATTAAATAAAAGATATTTAAAAAAAAAGAGCTCTATAAGTTGTAGATAATTAAATTAGTAATCATTGTGTTAAAGAATAATTAATTTTTTGCCTTTAATTAATTAGCTGGAAAGTCTAGAATGAAATGGAACAAGTTACGTGTATTCGAATGGGGGAACACTAACGCCATCTCGTGCCGCCTCGAGTCAATCGTGTTTTAACGGTTTTCCGAGACGCGCACCTTAAATTTAATTTTAGTAGTAAAAAAAAATGCTACCAGATATTAACTTTCATAATATATAAAGTAGACTTTGAAGAAATTATTTTGCATCGATTTATTTTAATTCACTAAATTGTTTATGAGAAAAAAAAATTATAAATAGATGAAAAACTCGGTTATTATTTGATAAATTCATTAGTGTATAAGAAAGTGCGGGCGGCAACACTGTAGTCATATGAGCGCTTTAGTTGGATATAAGTTGCGAATAAGGATAGAATATCTATATATAATAATTACGGAGTGTCCGTCTGTCCGTCTGTCTGTCTGTCTGTCTGTCTGTCCGTATGTCTGTCTGTCTGTCTGTCCGTATGTCTGTCTGTCTGTCTGTCCGTCTGTCACGCTCTGTTTGACCAACTTCCCGTTGGAATTTTTGAAACGAAATTTTGCAGTCTTATAGAGGACGTTATAGAGAGTCCCGGAAAAATACTCGGGTCCCAAAATTCCTATAACTTTTTGAGTTATTAATTCTTAAAGTTACGATTTCTCCCATAGGAAATGTATAGAGAAATATTCAAGTATTCTTTGAAGTTGTGTATTCTATGAAGGTAAACAAATCCTCAAGCAGGCACTGGATTGGAATACTTAGTTGTTAGTAATAATTATTTTCTATTCATAATTAAGAAAGGCGAGGGTCCGCCGCAGGCGGGCCCGAGCCAGCTGGTGGGGGGTCCAGGGGGGCGTAGCCGAAGGCGGGCGGCGCGGCTAGTTTCAAATAATTTATTAAAATTAATTTTTATAAAATTTATTTCATAATTCATTTGATAGAAAGATTAACTCAAGCTGCCAACGTCTGAATAATTATACAGTGTTGTCACGTTTTCAGTCTATTTTACAACAACGAATTATTAATATTTAATAATTTTTTTACCCATAATTTTTTTAAATAAATACTTTTCCATAGTTTTAATTTTTATTTTAGTGAATTAAAAATTTTTATAATCATAATTTATAAAGATTAAAATTAAATATTTTTGTGTTAAAAAGTTTAAATCGTGGTACAATCACTGCCAAAAGTTTTTCATTTTATTCTTATTTTAATGAAATTTTTTTTTGAAAATTTTCGATTTCCTAATTACATTTCTTTTATTCTGTTAGTATTTTTTTTAACTAATTGTATGCATTATAACTTAATTATTCACGAATTCTTAAATTTTAGTACTTTTGTCTCCGATTGTACCTCCCAAACATCCTTAAATAAAAAATTTATTTGGACGATGTTATGCATGAAGGAACCAAGCGCTATTATGATCAAAATTGAGATAAGACCGCGCTCTTTATATAATATATAATATAAAAAAATTTGGTGGTGATAGCTCCAAGCGTCTGTCTGTTGTTGTCACTTAAACACAAAAACTGGCTTTCTCGCGTTAATAACATCCAAGATTATAGAACAATTTTGTTGAAACTTGCAATTTAGATAGAGTTTATAAACCCTTGAATTAAAAAAAAAATTTGATGGTGATGGCTCCAAGCTTTCATCTGGTGTTGACACTCAAGCCCATTCTGAAAACTTCAATAGCCTGCTGACATGTGAAAGAAAGAAATTTTACTGTACGGTAGCGCCATCCCCAATCTTGACGGTGATTTTGGCAACTAATAAATAATTCCTCCTAACTTGCATTAAGATTTTTATTTTTTATAATAAATATCAGAGCAGGAATAAAGAATAAATAGAACAAAAGAGGAATTATCCATTCGGAGTTCGAGTTTATAACACACACATTAGAAACACAAACACAAATAATAAAATTCGCGAATCGCGTTTTATTAGAAACGAGCATCGAGGCAAATCACACACACATGCCAAATCAAAACGTCACTTGCTTCATCTCGTAAAGATGATAAATAATGATAAAAAATTTTAAAACTAAAATTATTTATTTAAATTCATTAAATTAATTCGTAGAGTAATCCCTTTACTTTTTTTTATAAAAATCTAGAGGTGAATGACCTTTTCATTAAAACTAGGCCAAGTTCAAATTTTATTAGGTAATAAAAAAATAAAATTTAGTCTCTTTCATTTTATTTATGGCTTTGTGATGACGTATTGCTTTCTTTTGTTTGTTGTGTGTTTAATTTGTTGCTTTTTTGACCACAAGTTACTCTTTGGTCTTTTCGAATTTATTTTAGGGACTTTTAAAGTGAGATTATTTTGATTTGAGGGCTTCTAGAGGTTACATCTCTTGCCTCCATTCCGAGATTCAGTACAGCTTGGCATTGCTTAAAAATAATAATGTCTATTGCATTTCTGATGAAGGAAATAGAAAAAAATCAAAATATATACCCTTGAAATATTAATTTTTTGTATAAACAAAATTGTTTTATTCATCATTCTGAACAAGTTTTGTTTATTTATTTGAACATTTAACCAATCATCTTGAAGAGATGATATTTTCAGGTTGGTTAGTATTAATAGATTGCCAGACACAGCCGTCTGGACGCCTTTCTATTTTGGGCGATGACGTCGCTCTGATTGTCGTCTTTTATGATCTAGTTGGCCTTGACCAGTTGCCATGCGCCCAATCTCCTTTCTCTTTCCCTCTCTTTATAAATGAAGACATGAGAAAATAACCAAATGTAAAGTTTTGAGAAAAACTTTTTTACATTAACCACATTTTTATTAATGATAACAACTGTATTAAATATCAAAAATCGGTTTTGCGATTAAATAAAAAAAAAAAAAAAAATGATTGATTTAATTTTCTTTTTTTTTTTTTTTTTAAATAAAATGTTGACTCTTTTTTTTCTCTCTCCCCTCTTGAACTCTGTTAATAGTATCCATATTTAGTATGTCAATTCTTTGATCAATTTTACAATTAACTTCCCTTGGAAAAAAATTAAAAAGTGGGAAATCCCCTCTTCATGTCTGTCTGTCTATCTATCTATCGAGGGGTGTACAGAACGGTCTTGTCCACTTTTCGCAAATCGATTATTTGTTCGATTAATTTCAAACTCCCACCCCCACCCCCCTCATGGGATAGTCAGTCTGGTGTTTGGTTAATTTAAAGCACCCCCTTCCCGATTGCACAGCAGCAGCAGCAGCAGCACAACCACCAACACCAACACCAAATGGTCTCTCTCTCTGTTTCTCTAACGATCTCTCTTCAACCCCCACCCCCCCGCCCCCGCCCCCGCATTACGTCCCTTTAAACACACCGATAATAAATTCCAGCTAGCGTCAGGGGGAGCTTATTAAATGAAACATACCCGCCCCCTTTTCAAGCTACCTGCTGTTGTTGTTGTTGTTGTTGTTTGTTGTTACTGCAATCTCACTAAATCTCTATGTATGTTCTTGATTCAATAATCCACACACAACGATAGCCATATTAGCTTATACTATGTCGTATAAATTAGCCTGTAACAGGTGAATTACGGATACGTAGAGATTAGAATTCTAGTGTATATTTACTTATTTATTTATTGATGTTTAATAATACAAATAAAATGAAAATAAATAAATGTTTTTATAAACAAGATGTGATGGAAATTCAATTTTAAATTATCGATAAAAAAAATATGATAAGAATTGGTTCTGAAAATGAGAATACAAATCAATAGATCGATTCTCGGCTGTAATAAAATTTTTTTCTTATTTTTTCATTTAATAAATATTAATTTGATCTATTTGAGAATATTTACCTCTATGACATTCTCCCGGAATATTTTATTTTTGGTGATTAAGAATTTGAAAAAAAAGAAAAAAAATTATAATCTCTTCTTAGAGAGAAATTAAAATGTTTTTTCAACAATTACTAATACTGATTATATTATTAAAGAAAAATATTTTTATTAATAATTAATTAATAATTGCTAATTTAACATTAATCCAAAAATGTTTCTTATTTCATTGATGTCATGTTTGAAAATATTTTATTACTAACCTTATATATCTTCTACATCTCTTGAATTCTCTGCCAATTGTTGTTTGTTATTTATCATTCTCTATATTTACGTAATTTAAATCTAAAATTAATTAATTTTATAAATATAAAGACAGAGATAATCTTTTTTTTCACATGTAGTTCAAACAAAAGTCAAAAAGAAGAAATTCTAACCAAATAATCTAAAGAAAAAAAAGAAATCATTTGTTTTTTTGTTTCTTTAAAAAAATTATTATTTTTTTTAACTCTTTTTTTTTTTACTCAAAATATTTTATTACATTTTTTTTTTAGATTATCTAATTCATAATTCCATTTTTTTTTTTTTTTAAATTCCAAGATGATATTATAATACGGATTTTGTTTGTTATTAATTATTATTTTCATAGGAAATAGAGAGAGAAGAGAGTAAAAAAAACAATACACATGGGGATATACGTAGGTATGTACGATGTATGAATATTAATTTAAAAAGCCACACACACATACACAAGTGCTGATGAATCCTGGAAGGTTAGTTGGTTGGGCAGTGTGAATCATTTAAATGATAAAACCCACAAAATACACCCCACCCTCATGTTTCTCTCTCTTAAACGTAGTTAGATGCGTACATTTCAAATCCCCCAAGCATTTATTTTAGGAGAAAACAACAACAACAACAACAACAACCTCTCTCTCTGGGTAATCATTTCCTCCTATTCCGGAAATTTTCACTTCTAAAGTGAAAGAGAGGTCTTTTAGCCACCCCTAATAAATGAATAATTATCTTTTAGTAAGGCTAAAAACGACATTAATAAAAATATTCTACTTGTTGAATTGTTTATATGATAACCGGGGGGAAAAAAAAAGAAAGGTTGCAGAATTCCCTCGTTCGACCATAACATCCCAGTTAGTGAAGAGACTGACCGACTTAGGGCGCGATTATGTTGGAGCTGCGATAAGCGATAAGAGCAGCGTCAAACAGCTCGCTAATAGTGTTTACGTTAGAGCTGCGATAATAGCAAAGACAAAGGCGATGTCTAAAAGTTTAAACTGTTTTTAATCGCTATAAATTGGTATTTGCTTCAATATATTAATAGAAAACGTGAATATTGGTGTGGATGGAGCTGATCGGAGGTGAAGATTTTGTTAAGTCTGCATAATGTTATAATTGACAGAGTAAGGCTTTGAACATAACCTCGTATCTGTCAAAATATATCTACTGTCAAAATTCACAATGATTTTAAATAAATATATTTTAACTGTTAAATTTATTAATATATTAAATTAAAATATTAGCCTAAATTCAATTATTAATAAATTTGTTTATTAATTAAATAAACCATTATTAAGATTATTATATATTTTATTAAATATTTTAAATATAATAGATATTAAATATAAATAGAATTTAAAAGTTGATTGAATTGAAGTGGCAGAAAAACGTCAAACAAATAGTAAGTAAATTTATTTATTTTAAATTAAAAAAAAAAAAAAATACTGTAGAACTTATAATACAATTTGTTTCTGTTTTTTGTACCATTTCATTCAATAGTTTGTATAGGAAAAATATGAAAATTTTTCTCTTTTTTATTCCCCAATGAGGGCCTAGAAATACTTCACTTATTAAAATGTCTATATCCATCTCCGATAAGAGCAAATCAAGGATTCTCAGCGCAGCTCCAATATAAACAGCTCTATTCAAAAGCATGTTTCTATTTTCTTTGCTATGCTTTTATCGTTTATCGCCGCTCCAACATAATCGCACCCTAAGATGAAAATTAAAATGTTTTTTCAACAATCAGTAATATATTTATATTTTTATTAATAATTAATTAAGAATTGCTAATTTAACATTATAATTCAAAATTGATTCTTATTTCATTGATATCGCCATATTACCTTTTATATATTAAATCGACTAAGAAATTGCTAATACTTTACTGATGCACTTTTTCAGTTTTTTCTCAAAATTCGCTCCAACGATTTTGATTAAAATTCAAAAAAATCAATTATTTTTAGATGATCTTTTAAAATAGTATATTCTCATGTTAGAATACAATAATCGTCCTGAGGAAGTTACGTGATTTGCGACCGAAACGTCGACGGTTAATTAATTAAATAAAAGTGTTTTATTTAATTCCTTGGCTACAAAGTCTCCTATACCCAATTTGTATTTTTTAAATTGCAATACAATCATTTTACATACTAATTTTTTAAATAACTGAAACCGAATGTTCATGATTGAGTTATTGATTGTATGCCTATATTCTCACAGCCTGCAAAGTAATTATAATATCTCTGATTTATGCCATGTTAATTTGTAAATTTCACCTAATAATATATATATAAAAAAAAAAATTATAGCTCTGAGGATGGTGTTGACTAAAGACCGAAACGTCAATAGCGGGTCAATAAATGAAATAATATTAGCCGCTATTCTTTTAATTCACCTATTAACGATAATCCAGCGATAAAATCCCCCTATCTTTTAATAAAATTTCAACC